>JBAMHV010000007.1:8601523-8616633 GCA_037177535.1 Pseudomugil gertrudae | reverse complement strand
GGCCGGGAATCGAACCCAGGTCAACTGCTTGGCAAGCAGCTATGCTCTCCACTATACCACCAATGCGTGTGCAGAGTCAATGTCAAAGGCACCACTGCAGTAGTGCAAGTCTGAAGTTTGTTGTATTTGGACTTGAACGACTCAAGCGAAATTGTCTAGTTTTGTAATTAATCTTACAAAACTTATTAAGTATCTTAAACTAAATACATTTAAAGCCATTTTCTTCCACCTGTGTAATATTGTAAAAATGTCTTTCTTATCCTCTCCATTCCAGCCAGTCGAGGCAGATGGCTGCCCTCACTGAGCCGGGTTCCACCGGAGGTTTTGTCTTTCTGTTAAAAGGGAGTTTTCCTTCCCACTGTTGGCTAATGCTTGCTCAGACTGGGGATTGGATCGAAGTCAAGATTCAATGCAATCTTTTGGTTTCCCTTAGCTAAGATATTTTTCATGAATTGGCTCAAATTGATGTATGTGAAGCACCCTGAGATGACATTGCCATGAAGTGGTGCTATACAAATAAAGTTGAATTCAATTGAAATTACAAGACACCTATATGCCCCAAATCACCTTCCTTCACTAACATAGGACCAAATTAAAAAATTAAAAACAGCAATAGCTATGACTGTTTTTGAAGAACTTTCCATTTCTTTGTATCAGCTGCATACAGTAAAAGCAGAATGTTTTTACCTATTACCATATTTTTTTACCTTGCTGCTGTAGAGTAATATATAAGCGTACACATGACTTGTGAGGTCATGGCACTCTCCTGAGAAAAAAACAGTGTCCCAAAAGCCCCAGTGTAATTGGAACCCTGATTATTATGCTCCTTCTAGACTATAGCCATAACCTTTTAATAGTCCCTAAAACTTTCACTTTAATCTCTGACTAACATTTGCTCGTGGATCACTATTCTTAAGATAAACTTATTCATTTTTTAAAAAAAGCTGTTTTCTATTAGGAACTCTCCACTGTCATTGACTGTTCTGCTTCCCTAATAGTTTTGGTGATGTAGATACTCCTGCACCAACCATTTCCATAGAGTCCATGCAAATATATTCCTGGTGGAGACGTTTTGTTTTGAGAGGCAGCCTGAAATATTTCTGCAGCACATGCACCTATTGGCTTTAACTGGTGCTACACTAAGATACTTTAAGGCTTGTCCCTACTGTCTCAGAAAAACAGAATAAAATCTCAGTTTTATAGCTTCCAGGGGTGTCAAGTCTTTTCCAATCTGCAAACAAAATGCTGTGCAGAAAGAAACCTCCCACTGCAACACTTTCAAAGTCTGCTGGAGACTTACAAAAACATGCATAACTTGTGACTTTAAAACTAGCTTCATCCTAGCACAATTTAACACTAAATAGAAATATCCCAAATACAAGTTTATTTTGCAAAACTATTTTAAAAAAGCTAAACTTGCTCATAACATGGAAAGCTAGTTTGTGAAATTTCTGTTTTCAGTACATTTGTATTTGCTACTCACCTTGTTAGAAAAGACACTGTTAACATTTGGACCATACAAAGGCACTTCTTTTAATTGTGTTTTTATGTGAGGGATCTTTGTTTTTTAAGCACAACTTGAAAAGGAGCCCTCATTCTTCATTATTCATGTTAATTAATGCAACACAAAACCCAACTAATACAATTTGGAATATGTAAGTGTGTCCTGGTCCGAGGTAATGAGATATGCCAATAATAATATGCAAATTTGGTGAATTATTGAATAGGCATGACTGAGGATTTCTTATTAGTTTGCATATTTATCTAAAAACAAAATCCATTCATTTTTTAAAGTGCTTCCTTTGCCCTGTTCAATAAGTAAATCTAATCAAACACTGAAATCAATAATTTAGGTGTTTGTGTGCTGCTTTGCACATGTTTTTATATTTATGAGGTCCAATAGGGTTAATTTTGACTTGTCTTCATCCACAGAGTACAAACTTTCCTTGCCTTTATGTTAAATTGGCTCAGTTTCCACGATAATGAACTCATGACCGATCTGAAATCAATACAGTTTATCAACCTTCACTCTGCTGCATTGCTAAGTGCATTTTTTAATTACTCAACCATATTAACAACTGTTGAAAAGGGGCTGTGGGACACTAATATCAGTGCAAAACGAATAGTGATGAATGCAGATGATATGTGGTGTTTTGGTAAAAAAAAAAATGTTAGCTGTGCCAAAAAGGTTTTTCTTCTTCTTCTCTCTTCCTTTCCCCTGCCTCATTTGCAATGATTATGTTATCAGGGCAGCCAGGCAAAAGGGTGGAGCAACCATAATTTCAGAGCGGGATTAGGCAGAAATAACGAGGTCACCAAGTTACAGTTGCCATGACAACGAAACATCCAAGAACACAGGATGCCATTGCTTTAAAAAAATTGAAGAAACAAGGCCTAGGATTTTCCCCTATCTCTGCCTCTTTTTTCATATCCCTCCCTCTCCATCTTCCTCTCCTCCATCCTCCCCGTCTCCATCTGCCTCACTCGCTTTCTGTCCTTTTTTTTCCCTGTTAGGCAGCGAGGAGCAGAGGGGAGCAGTTCACTTTCACTCCCTCTGTTTTCCAGAGCCTTTTGTTTCTGAACATATTCAGAATAATAAATCCACTGTTGAGCACATTTGCATCTTTCTGGTATTCATATTTGGTGGAAACACTGTTTCCTCTCATTTTAATGTGGCTGTACCCGATCCATAAAGCTCATTAGGGAACAAACCCTTCACATCTCTTCACCACAGCCTCTCTTTTACCTCCCACTCTCTTTACAAAAGAAACTTCAAGTTCTGCAAAAATTTTTTTTTTTTTTGCTGATTTTTATTTTGGGGAGAAATTAAACAAGATGATCAAAGTCAGGAAAACTTCGATTGAAAGAGGCTCTTCTGTAATGGGAGAGAACATTTTCTGGAGACCTGGCCTGAACTTAGATTTTGACCAGTTTTTCCAGATGCTTTGGGCTTTGATTCACAAAGATATCCACACTCCATGTTACAATTAGCTCCAGGTAACACCAATGCCCAGTAAACCAATTCAACACCTGGAGACAGCACCCAGTACAGAGCTGTAATTGTGAAGCTCCATTGATTGTCTTTAGGATGATGCTGATTACACAAAGCCTGGGAACAAAAAGTATTGTGGGGGATTGCAGATGATACAGAAATAGAGGCTGAGCCTGGCAAAGTAAACACTAGGGGTAAATTAAGTAGTGAACTGTGCTGTGTGTGCTCTGCTGGCCACTAATCGTTAGAAAGTCTAGAAAATAATGATGTCAATCCACAGTGGATGTCTGCAGCTCTAGCAAAAAGTGTTGAGGACACAACCTGATCTGGAACAATCTGAAGGGTTTTTTGTTTGTTTTGTTTTTTTAGATCGAACTAATGGATGCACTCCTCACAGACTTCATGTACTGTAATAGATGGATTCAAAAAGAAGTTTGGTAGTAAAATCATGGTTCAAACAATAATTACATACATCAATAAAACAAGTCTTTTCATAAAAGCTTTAAGTGTTTTTCTTTATTTTTTTTATTAAGAACTAATTTATTTCCACACCTAATTACATATTAAATAGTTTCATTAAAAACTTCTTCATTATCTAATTTATAACTGAAATGTGTTATTTTACTCTGCCAAATCTAGAACTATGATATTTAATCTGGGAAAAGATGTTAAATAAAATGAAGCTCATGTTTTAAATAAAAATAAGGGGGAGTTGAGTAAATATGCTACATTTTTACTAAGCTTACTTTTCACCTCTGCATACCCACAGAAATGCAAAAAAATCATGGTTTTGAAATATGTTATCCTATTTCTTTCAGATCCTGTAGAATTACACTACTACATTACACAATTCTCCAACACTGTCTATTAATAAAGTGTCTATCAATGGAGATATCAGGAACATGCTTATATAATTATAAACAACTATTACTATTACTCTACTAATAACATAATAATATAGAATCCTGTCTTTTAAAGTGAAATATTTGACTACAGGGGAAGCAGACATTTTACTAGCTAAAGTTAAAATGTTAAAATCAAAGATGTTAGATTCTGTTATGTGCATGTTTAAGAAAAAGTGGATCACATTATAATATAATGCAGGAATGGGCAAATTCATGAACATCTGCCTTGTTAAAGAAAGAAACATGAAGGGGAAGGGATTTTACAATAAATAAATACAGAGAGGATAAACACTATATTTGTGACATTTTCCAGGTGATGGGAGTAAAAGTCTTTAGAATGATGTCAAAATGCCAGTTTGCTTGTGTACAGATACCTTAGTCTGCTTGCACAGATGCACACTATGCCAGATAGTGGGAGGACAGCTTTTCAGATGCTGGCCATCACAAATTTAGGTGAAGATGGAGAGAGTACACACAGTTCTATGAAAGGTTAAATTAATCAAAATTGTGCAGATTATATTTAAAACACAGATTACAAAGTAGAAACAATCTACTAAAAGTAGAAAAACTGTCATCAGTAACATGAATTAAAAATTGTTTGGTCATTAAAATAAAACTGAACCTGTATTTACCAGGATGAATCACTAAAAGGTAATAATGAACATCTGAGTGTCATACCAAACTACTGGTTTATCTTGTTTGATAGTCTGTATCAGTTTTTTTTAGGTATTTTTATTATAATGATTTTTTTCCTTTAGTCTAGGCTTAGCAAAGTGCAATTCTTCCTGTAAAAGGCTATTGGTTTTTACAGACCAGTCCCTAGTTATATTTATATCAAAGGACACTGATTAGTCTGAGTCACAACAAATTAAAAAACAAACTCATTATCAATTACGTGGTGGACATTTTAAAACTTCTTAAATAAAATGGCTCAATGTCCCTCTTTGTAACAATATTATTTATGCAAGGGGTTGAGGAACCAGACCAATCTGTAGCTTTCTATCAGAATAAGGAACCAGTTGGACATGTTGGACAAGGAAAGGATGCAATCGTTACAAATAATTCTTGACAGGCTCTGAATAGGCAGTGGTGAATAAATTCATTTTTTAAATTAATTTATTTATTTAATTAATATAATTCTTTTTTGTGTTTATTGAGATTAGTTTGGGGGTTTGTTTCATTGGAACAAGATCATATTGCATACTGTTGTTATTTTTGCTTTACTATGAAAGGCTCAATAGGCAGCCTTTGACTAATTCATCTACATTATCACTTTAACAGGTGAACAAGAGCGAAATACAAATACAAGCATATCCAAATAAAAAAAAGGCTATATTATTTGATCACATTTTCATTTATTTGATCATTTTTTCTTGAAACCCACCATTACTTGTCAACAATCTGAATGTATTTTAAATTATAAAGATTATTTTACAAAATGCAACATGGTTGGATCAATATTTTGTTGCATACTTCTGACATGACATACCAAAATAGATAAGCCACAAGCGGATTGGTAAATAGGATCAAATGTAAGTTTAGGTTAGTCATTAAGAAAGAAGGAGTGTCAGCGTGATTTATCCCAAACTAAATGCTGGTTCCACAAAGGAGGAACCCACAAAGCTAAAAGCTTTGTCTCGCTAAAACTACAAGCAAGTCAGCATGATGAGCTGATATAAAACACTGTTATAAAACACGCACACTGTTGTTGTTTATGCACACACTGTCATTGTTTATGCGCACACTGGCATTGTTTAAACGCACACTGGCAATGTTTATGCACACACTGTCAATGTTTATGCACACACTGTTGTTGTTTATGCACACACTGTCATTGTTTATGCGCACACTGGCATTGTTTATGCGCACACTGGCATTGTTTATGCGCACACTGTCATTGTTTATGTGCACACTGGCATTGTTTATGCACACACTGTCAATGTTTATGCGCACACTGTTGTTGTTTATGCACACACTGTCATTGTTTATGCACACACTGGCATTGTTTATGCGCACACTGGCAATGTTTATGCGCACACTGTTGTTGTTTATGCACACACTGTCATTGTTTATGCGCACACTGGCATTGTTTATGTGCACACTGTCATTGCGAATGCGTGCACTGCCAACACATTGACGATCTGCCCCTTTTACATTTATGTGAGCATTAGAAGATTCTCATTTTACATTGTTTTACTGTAAACCCACACAACAACTTAAAAAACAACACTGGGCATGTCCAGACATTCAATTTAGAATTGATGATTTGTACAGTTCCCAATAGTAAACAGCAGCATGTAAAAATGAGAAGAAACTTTTCAGTGAGCCATGTTCTGGATAATTTTAGGTTAAAATTTACAACAAAGTGATTTTGTAGACAATATGGAGTGTTATCCAGAAGCAACATCTGATGATTCTGACGAGGAGACCGCTGATGTTGAAGTTACTGCTGATTTAATTTGAATTCAAGTTTAAAGATTCAACTCCAAAGATAGTAACATTTATTGGTCAGCACCCCAATGATACAGATTCCCGGTTAGCTGCCGTACATGTCATTACAATGACCCCATGAATGACAAGGATTGTGTGGCCAAACTCACAAAAAAGCATCATCCATGATAAAAAACTTTGAAGGAAATAAGACACCTGATATAAAAGAACACAACTTTTTCTTGATTCAATGATATGTTGGTTAAAAGTGAATTATTAAATCATTACCATAGATGTCATTAACATTTTTACAGTAAAATAGGAAGAAATGGTTTTATTGAGGAAGTGTGTTGTACTCCTTTCAGTAATAATCAGGTAACGCAACAACCTTTTATTTGTTTATACAATTATCTTGAGATTATTTTTAAAGAAGTTGTATTGAAAGTGAAGCTTATACTAACAAAAACAAAAAAAATAGAATCAATATTGTATATGACAGAAAGCTAACACAGGAGGAAAGTCGACTGACAATGCAGCATAGAAAAAAAAAACATATTAGAAAACAATGCTTTTGATTTTAATTTTTAATTTTAATTTAACTTTGAAGTAATTAAACTGTTGATAATTCAATGTGAAGTAATAAGAGAATAAGAGAAACAGAGAAGTCCTTATAAAAAACATTACATACAGGTTTTGCCCAGTAGTACTGGGAGCCAATGTAATGTTACCCATAATAATGACATATTGGACAGAAAATTTAAGAAAATGTAAAAGTTTAGTGTTAATGGTGTACGTAACTAAGGTTTGAGGTTTAAGTTCTGCAAGTAAAACCTACTATACAATCACTTTTCCTGGAGCAAACTAAGCCACACCTAAGAGTGGATGTTACTACAACATCAGAATCTGTCTCACTTCATTAGAACCTCTCAAGGCCCCTAAAAATAATGACATTGGTATAAATTAGTTTTCACGTTTTTTTCTGCATCTTTTAAGTTTCAAAAAAAGAAAACGAAATCTCATCAAATTTCCAAGGAATAACCTTGGACGGCTGAAATGAATCAGCCCTGAGCTGCTGAGTGTGTCCGTGCAGAGAGAGCAGCAGGGTCTCCACAGATCATCATGGCTGCTCTCTGACTTCAAACACTTACTCCCGAAACACTTTATTTATCAAGCACCAAAGCTTTACCGTGAACTTTCTCTTCTTTTCCTTCAGTAGCTTAATGTTGATCCCTAAAGGTAAATAGACCAGGTTTTCTATTTGAAAAAAAAAGTATACATAAGGATTTTATTAGAATTAGGGTCATTTCAGTGTGATTTTCTGTTTTGTGTGAATAGCAGAAGAACATTCATGGTGTTTGGTTTCTAGAATATTCTCTGTGCCTCACATCAGGTAGAAAAGAGATGGGCTGTGTGTGTATGTGTGTGCGGTTATGTATGTGTGCTTTGTATGCATGTGTATTTCTGTGTATGTGTCCATGAGCTGGTGTGGGTGTGTGTGCGTGTGTGTGTGCAGGCGCATGTGTGCGAGGCTGCTGCCATGCCTACGAGATGGGGGATGGTAGCAGCACAGCCAGCTATTTTTCTTTCTTTCTCTCCTGAACATCAAGTTTGGTCTCCCATCAGCCTCGCCCTCTACAGAAAATGTTATTGGTAAAAGATTTGGTGCAGACATGCAGTGATATTATCCATATGGTTATTGATTAACAGAATGGTACAGATGTTTATTGATCAGTGAAAATATACAGCATTAAACATGGTGACTGACCAAAGTATGGATCTTACAGGTATCTACCTAGTAGCTTTTGTAAGACTTTAAGTAGGGATGGTGTGCAGCACACATGCAGATTATCTAAGTACAGCATAGATGAATGTTAGTTGAGGAGGATATGAATATTGTCCTGCAGTGCTTCACCTTGTTATAAGGCAGAATGTGGATGTTTAATGATACCTTTGGATAATAATTGATGAATTAGAAGTAAGTTAACCTGATATGGCTTGAAGTATCATATTTGATACACTGTTTCTGAGATATTTTGCATCACTTTATGGTAGAAACTTTACTCAAAACCTTGTTGTTCACCATGACTTTTGGCTCCTGCACTTTTCTGAGTATCAGAAAGCAGAAGTTACACTATAATATTTTTGACCTATTACATTGTAATAAATAGTAAATATACAGAAAAATAAACAGGGATTTTTTTCCTAGATTTTTTTAAAGGGTCACATAAAGTTTCTGATTAAAAAAATAGATGTTTCTGCCAAGTCCTTCTTAATTCAGGCATTACAGGGTTGAATGTGTATTCACATAAAGTGTGAACTGACTTTATGTGCCAACAGCATCTCTATGCAAAGGAAAGTGACAAGCTTCTCCTTCACTGACAATACTTTGTTAAAAGTGTTGTGCTCATTTCATGTTTTCCGCCAGAAAAGATGTTTTGTTCTTAAAGCTAAGTAATGACAATCAGGAAGTGAATGACAGTATTGATAGCCTAAAACACAATGGTACATGGCAATTAAGCAACAAATCCACCCAGGCGTTTTGGTGTATCTCTTTATGACAAGTCCGGCAAATGTGCTGCTGTCATTGACACCTCCCAACCACCCACCCCCACCAACACCCACACCCCTACCCCAACCTGGTGCGTGTCAGAGAAGAATGCATTCACAAACCCTTCAGCTGTATGTAGAAACCAAGTTGCAGAAAATATAAGCTTGTTTACAGCTTATCTGTAGGATTTGTCCTGCTTCTTCTAACAGGAACAAAAACATCTAATGAGTTTCAGAGATACCTAAATTCTTTTAAAAAAGTAGTATCTTCAAGTACAACAGCTGTCACGCTATCTCCAGAAACAATAAGTGATGCTGGTAAATGTGAAGTGACAGAAAACTAATGAATGGTGAAATATGTGAAGCTCCAAATTGTTGTTCAATCTGTTATTAAATGGGACAACATACAAAAGTCCACATGTTTTCATTTAGCTATTCTTACCACACACATTTACACCTGTAAAACAAACACACTGTTCCAACAGGTCTGCCAACGATTACATCACATCTCCATGATTGGATTGGATTGGCCTGTCCAGTCCCATTTAAATGATTATTTCAACAATGATCAACATAGCTGCAGGGATCTTCAGGACACACAAGCCACAGCAAGGTGGCAGCTCATGGGAGGGGTTTTATTTTGTCATTTTATTTTATTTAGGAAAGTGATTGGTGAAATCCAAAAACTTTCTGATCTGAGATGAGTGAACCGCATCAAGACAAAACTTCCTGTATGTGAAAACATACAGGCAGAGATGGAATTTTTTTGCATTGATAAAGTACAACTTGTGAGCACTCTTCTGATACCAACAAGTAAAGACTGCCTAAAATCTCATCAGTGGTGAGGCATCTGAGGTTATTACATAAAAAACTGCTTCACTGTCATTGTTAACACTCATCACTACCTCAGTATTTGTGTAATTCCACTCCCATCAGCCAGCGTAACACTTTCAAATAGTTTTGAACAGCCTCCTAGCCATATCCACTATTAGTGCATAATCATCACTCAGGATGATAACTAAACAATCAACACCAGCAAAATTAGATTTCCTGTGTGGCATTGGAGCAATGAGATGGTGTCCTCTATGTGTAGAAAATATGTCCTTATGTTGACTAAAACCTGAGCTGTTTGTGTACATATACATTGCAGAAACAAGTTATTGAAATGGCTGGTGTAACCCCGCTGAACCTGAAACACCTTCTGTCAGATGTTTGCCATCCTGCAGTCCAAAACACTAGATCCCTCCATATCCAATCACATATATTTGCTCTTTCTTTGATTCACTTATTCTCATGAAGAGTCCCTTCTGACTCAGTTATGCTTGGAGGTTGCTGCACATTGTGCACTTTGGCAGCACTTCATACTAACCTCTACACAACCTTTTAGTGTCTGAGGAATGTTGGCCGCCATTCATGCTAACGTCTGCTTCACCAACCTTTGGCCAGCTCCACCTCCGCAACAGTGACTGAGGGGTGTTTTGTCAGCTCTCAGCAGTTGGCGCAGCTTCTTCAATAAGAAAACATACCCAAAACATCTGCAGCAGAGAGAAGGGTAGAGAAGGAGGCTGCTGGGGGGGGGGGGGGGTGTGAGGGAGAGATGGGATGGTGGTTAGAGGGATGGGGAGATGTGGGTGCGGTGGGCAGAGATGTGGGGGCGGCAGGCAGCAGAAGTACGTCTGCGCTGCAAATCTGATGAGGACTTTTGAAAGGCTAAATCCCAAAAAGAGCGCTGCTGCCTCGGCGTGCTGCACTACAAACAACCAGAGCTGAGACAGGCTGGGCTTTTTCACTGGAGGTGCTCCATTAGAGAAAAGAAGAAATAATTTTAATCATAACCTCTGTATGCGACACCTGACAAATGATACCGATGGAAGATATTTACAATAGAAAAAGTGCAGGAACATTTATGTATCGTGCCTTTAGTTGGCGCATTTTCATGGTGTGAATGTTGCCTTGGCTTCAGCATATCATGGAGAGATGCTCATTGAAGATTGTAGTTGTGTGTTTATGTGTGTCTACAAGGCTGTCTACCCCCAACTCTGCTGTTTCTACCATTTTTCCATCATGATGTGTTTAGAGACATAGGTTGAATAATAAAATAATATAGCTAAGTGTTTTTACATCATCTTTATTATTTCTTTGTTAAGAAAAGGCAAGTGGATGATAGCAAATAGGAATTACTCATTTTTCTAGTTATAGATCCAAACCATGCTAAGTATTGCCTGAAATATTTTTCATATTCAGAGATCCCTAACAAGACAAGCTTATCCACATTTAGTTTGACAGCAAGGTAAGAAGGGCAAGTCTTTTCTGTTAAGAGCTTAACCTTGTAAAAGCATCAGTTAACAATCTGTATGACCACTAATCCCAACAGAATATTAAAGGTAATCTACACATGAATGTCCACATAAAGGTGGTGAGATTTCTCTTCGGGATCAGGTCCAGATTATGTATATTGTTTATATAAGGTGACTGGATTTCTTGGCTTAATCTTATCAAAAGGAAAACATTGTCAAAATTACTCATACTGAATTTAGTCTCTTTTTAAAAAAACTGTTATTGTACATATATACTCTTTTTTAACAAAATTAAGGTATATTTTTCCTCGTATATTTTATGGGCTTGGTGCAGTGAGAATTGTTTTTTTTTCTGGGTAAATACAACACTGTTGGTAGCATGAATCATACTCTGCATTGCTGGGCAACATGATTCATCAGACCTCTATCATTTTATCCTGAAACACAGTCTCTGAAACCACATTTATAGACATTCTGAATGAGAAAAGCTCATTTATGAAGCTGAATTGAGGGTTAAAGGTCACCAAATAAACATTTATTTTTCTCCTGTGCCATTATATCTGCTTTTCCTAATGCCACAAACCGGTTTGTATTTATAGCTCAACTTGTTTGCATCCATTCTTTTTAATTTGTATAAAACATGAAGTAGTTTTCTGCTTGACAAAATAATGATGGTATGTAGCTGAATCTTTTCCAGTGGTTCTGTGTTACTCTCCATAGCCTGCAGTCACTTCCTTGTAGCACATAGACACCAATAGATGGAGCTGTGGGTTTGAGAAGGAATGGAAAAGAAGTGGAAGTGAAGAGGGAAGATAGCGGGCTGAGTTTCTTAACAGTAGAAGTTAAAATAGAAGTGTGGAAAAGCAGCTGTTTCTAAATCTACAGGGCAACTCATTAGCAGTACTGTATGCACTGATGTCCCAGCATTCATAACTGTGTGTTTATGTTTGCTAGAGTGAAAAGGAGGCTTTTGTGCAACACAGACTATCACCGTGTGTCCCTAAAGATTGTGTCTCCATTAACTTAATGATGGCTTCTTGATGATTCAGGAGGAAAATAAGTGTTTTTGTTAGGTAGTGGTCACTTTACTTTAAGGGATGGAGAAACATCTCCAGAAATACACTCATGGGACTGATGTGATGGTATATAAGAGGGTGTTTGCATGCTCATCTGCAGCATGTGTTGGCGTGCATGCCCTTGTGTGCGTGCGTGTCAGTCAGGTTTCCTGCTGTGCAGTGCGGCTGGGAGCCCTAGCGAGGGTAAAATTCCATTCTCTCGGTGGAGCAGCATTCTGCATGAGCCAATTCCCAAGAGACACTGCTCTGCATGTCCTCCAGACAGCCAAGCTGAGGCACAGGCTCAGGCTCGCTTATTAACTGACCTGAGGGGGGTGGTGGTGGTGGTGGAGGAGAGGAGGGAGGTAAAGGGGGGGGCAGAGATGGAGAATGGAGGAGGAGGAGGGGTTGTGGGTATATGTGTGTGTATGTGTGTGTGTGAGGGTGGTGGTGGGGAGCTGAGCCCAGGGAGGCAGGGGGAGGAGGTGAGTGTGTGTGTGTGTGTGTGGGGTGGGGGGGGATTATGGGTTTGTGTGTATGTGGGAGTGCGTGGGAGTGTGCATGTGTCTGAGTGTGATCAGGGGTGATGGGTTGTGGGGATACGGGTGCGCGCGCGTGTGTGTGTGCATGTGTGTGTGTGTATATATATATGTGTGTGTCAGAAGCAGAACTGGTTGAAAATATTAACTCTTTGCTCGCTGAACTGCTTTGCAGCAAAAATTCAGCATAAGAAGAGAGGACTGAATGTCTAACAAGCTGCACTGGATGTCTGTGTCCTTGTGTGCAGCACTGGGACATGTTTCCATCCTGTTATTTACGGGCCTGGATGTGTCATAAAAAAGTCTGGATAATCACTTCAAATATGTAGTTTGGCATTTTCTGAACTTGGAACTAAATGGTTTTATCTGTTCTGTGTGTTTCACTCATCGTTTTCTTTATTTTTCAGGAGCATCATGATATCAGTGTGTGTCATTTTAACACCTAAGCTCAGAATATTGGTGCAATATGATTCTGCTCTATGCCTAAGCACACTTAGGCTTTTTCTGAAATAGAACTAAAAGCATCTACTTCTAGTATTAATCTATTTACGCTAATTTGCCATGCCTGTGTGTAACCATTAGTTTTTATATTTTTGTGAGTCTTTCTGTAATTGCTAGCACAACTGAAAGACTCATTTGTCTCCAGTATGAGGAAATGGCATAATTGAAAAGTGCTTTTCAATTACAATTTGTTTAACTTAAATAATTAAATAAAATATGCAGCTTTAAAGTTTTGCTTCTTTTTTTTATTATTATTATTATTCCATACAGCAGCAAAGAGGAAAGAGAGTGAGAGAAAAATCACTCACGGCAAAATGCAAATGAGCCTGGAAGCTATTACGATGCTAATGAGATTCCACCATAGAAGTTGCTGCTCTGGCATCCTGGATATATTTCATCCATAGTTGGAAAACAGTTGTGTGCTCAAAATAAGGGGACACACTTCCCAGTTTGGTGCATATTGCAAGTGTTTACTGTCATTGTCCACATGCAGCATGAATCTGCTCAAAGTTTGACAGGAAAAGCTTTTTTTTCAGACAGTATTGTTTGACAGGTAACAGTGGGTTATTTTCAGCCTTATTACTTTGTTTCTCTGTGAACTTCTGCTCTATCTTTAGCCATGGTTTTGTCTTATTGTTGCCTAGTAATCATCAGTGAGCTGCTTTTATTAAAGCCACGTTTACACTGTTCCTTCTCAATTTCTTACTATCAAACATTTTGCATGATTGGCACGCTTCCTTCCAAAAATAAATAAACAAATTAACATGTAAGCAGTGTTGATTGTTTACACAAGCAGTAGATGTATCAAACAAAGCAATAACTTTACTTTGTCACCATTCGCTCTGAAACAGGAAAAGATGTGTTCTTCGAAACAGGAGCAGCATCGATGTGTTCAGGTGCAAAACCTGTAGCACAATTGTGAGGGTGTGTAGTTTGTGCGTTAAAGGCAGGTAGATAGGTAAGTAGGGAGATAGGGTATGTTACCATAGAAACACCAAGAGGGAACCCAGCACAAGCATAGTGTCTATATGTGTCCTGACCCATTTCCATTCTCATCCACAAGTGTTTTGTCTCCCTCACCTCACCGTTCCACAACTAAAAGCACCTCTCCTTCTTCATTCTTAATGCATTTAATGAATTGAACAAATATTGCAGTGTGAAACCTGCAGCAGCTGTGCAGGACATAACATAACAATGTCAAGACAGATTTGGCGTCCTATTCAGTTTTACTTCTATTTAATTTCTTTCAGCTTTACTATCCCTGAGGGAAAAGAGCCAACAGGAATAAAGCATAAAAGTATGTTCAACAAAGTAAGAGACACAGAACTCATGAATTAGGAATACTTTTTTTTAAACTGAACAGAAATTAAACACCTTTCTTTAACAAGACGAACACACTAATTAGCAGCAAAATAACAGACTTCTTCCCACCTAATTTCTGCCAGTGAACTACAACTTCTGCTAAAAAGAGGAAAAAAGTAACAATTCAGGTCAGTCCAATAATGATCATTCTGGTCAGTTCAGTAAAAGATCACTGGTAATATGTAGAACAACATTAATTATAATGGTCCGTATTTTAACGACCACTAGGCGCACCGTACCAAAAGACGCAGTCTGAGTTATGCGTGCCGTTACTGTATTTTGATCAGGTGCGGGTTTTATATACAATCCACACACAAGCATACAAGTGTGTTTTTTTTAAAAGAGCAGGAGAAAAACTGAGTTTGGTTGTGCTTTATTTAAGTATTGACATATACTCACATTTTATTTTTTTTTTACCGGTAATCGTAATCAATCAAACCCATTGAAGTCCTCATCCTCTGTTTCTGTATTGAACAGCGGCG
>JBAMHV010000007.1:8574871-8591062 GCA_037177535.1 Pseudomugil gertrudae | reverse complement strand
TGCATGTAAAGTATTTATTTTAGAGAGGAAGTAGGAGATACACTAACACAGAAGCGTGTAACTCACACTGAACTTTGCAAGAGTGCAAAACTGTACGTAGGTCTTCAGGGAACAGGAAACGACTTCCCTCCTCCCCTCTTCAATTCTCCCCCCCAGCCCACCGCTCTTCCTCCTCCTCCTCCCTCCCATCCCTCCCCCCTACTTTCCTCCTCCGCCTCCTCCAGCACCACGCTATAGCAGCGAACTAGGCAGGCCAACTTGCAGAGTGCAGCTCAGCCTCGACAGCGGCTGCTTCCAACTGGGGGTCTTCGGAGAGCATCGCACTCCCATGTGCGCTGCTGTGCCCGCTGGATGTTGAAATCGCGCCGTGCGCATCGCCAGGAGCCACAATGTCCAACCCAACCCACGACCCGTTCTACTCCTCTCCGTTCGGACCCTTCTACAGGAGACACTCGCCCTACATGGTCCAGCCCGAGTATCGGATCTACGAGATGAACAAGCGGCTGCAGGCGCGCACAGAGGTGAGCTGTTTACGCCACACGGTCCGGTTTAGGTCGAGGAGGAACCGGTAGGACGGTTGAGGGTTGCGGAGGTCCGTTGTGGGACGGCGGGAGGAGGATGAAGGGGTTAGAGGGGAAGATGAGCTTTAAAGGTCCGTCAGTCAGGAGATATGGATGACATGCCAAAGTGGCCAAACATTCCTGAGGTGAAAGTAAACAGGCTCCGGTGTGTTGCTGCATGCAACATCCTCCACTGGACTCATTTGTAGTAGTGATGATACTCAGAATTAACATTTTGAGTCAGAAAATGTTGATTTATGAAGAAGAGGATTTCATGTGGCCAATTGACCTGCTAGAATGCGAGTTGTGTCTGTCACCGGTGAGCCACCTGGAGCGGAATATTGCCTGGAAAGAGAAAGTCACAATTCCACGTTACTTTAATTATATTGATTAAGCATTTTAGCACTAGAAACCACAATACAGTAGCACAACGTAATGCTGTTTTTAAACTGTGGGATTTGTTTATGAGACAAAGTTAAAGCCTATATTACCCAACAAAGAGGGGTAAAAGTCTATAAGATAAACTATTCAAGTAAGGACTCAGGCACAATAATCTATTCACTGCATGCAATTAATTTGCATGTATTTACATATTGCCTTTTAAAAAAACAGATTTTCATACTGTGTTTAATTTATTTTAAAAAAAAAAAGCTGCAGCAGTTCAAACCAGTCAATCAAACCAGTGCAGACTGTTTGTCACAGTGGTTGAGAATTTCAGTAAAGCTGGGAATCATGATTAATCTGCACATTTTTCAGTGACAGTGGTCTTGATTGCAAATTTATGATTGCATGGTGATGATTTTATTTCATGTCAGTTCAGTGATGCTTCAACTCATTGGGCGCTAAGCGTGTGGGACGTTCAGTGTCGTCCTGATTGAACCTTTGGTGATCCCACTGTAAGTTACACAGCAAGCATCTGTGTTCAGCAGCTGTTCCGTGATTATAAATGTGTAAATCTGCAGATAAAAGTTCATCTGACATGTCAAGTTAAACTCTCAAAGGATCTACAAATGCGAAAGATTTAGTAAAATACAAGAAAAGCATATTTTAAAGTTATACTTGAGCGTGCCCTGTGTTTTTTTATAATTACATAATGTATTTACATGTATTACTTTTGTTTTTAATTGTTATGTCAATAAAATATCAGCAAGTAGCTATTTCCCTTTTCAAGCTCAGAAATCACATTAATTTTTTTAATAAATAATGTTCATTAATAAAAGCTGCAGTCCAGAACCATAAGAAATTCTTTTTTCCAAAAAGAGCATAAAAATTACTACATTTGTGAAGCTTGAACTTTTGAATTTGATCATATTTAGGTTCAAACCAACCACTATTTTCCCTAATGATGTTCTGTTAATTGGTTATCTGAATAATCATCAAAATGTTCCCAAAATATTGATTTCTCATTGCTGTTTGAATTAGAGTAAAAGTCTATTCCTATGAGACCCCTAAAACCGGAGGAGCGTGTCTATTAAATGATCTCATGTGAATGCGTTTGCTGTTATTTTAGAAATCCTTTAAAGGCAGACTCCAGCTGCTTTACTGCAGCTGCTTGCAGAATGATGCTGACTTTCCTAAAGAGAACTTGCAACTTTAAGCAGACCGACCAAGGCAATGTTGCTGAGATGCAGCGGCCTCAGCCTGATGTATTATTCATAGGAAACCCCAATGGACCTCAACTCCTGTAGCACACATACCCAGACACCAAGTGCCATCACTGAGCACACACACTAGCACACACACAATTGCACATAAACATTCACATATTTCCATGTACATGCACACAGACTTTAGAAGACTTTGTTTTCCAATCCATTATCTTAGTTTTTATTGACAAAGTTATATAATTTTTTACTATAATAATATTTTATTTTGTCTCTGCTGGTGTGTCATTTTCATGCTATTGTTTATCATTTCTTTTTTTAAAAATCATCATTTTGTGTATGATGTTTCTTCTCCTTACTGAGGTGGTTATTGTGTGATTAGAATGCAAGTGATAAGCATAATGAGGAAGTAGTTGTAGCTTATAGCAGGGACATATATGCCTCAAGTTTGCAATTTGTTGTGCCGTCAAGCTCATTGTGCTTTTAACAAAATTATATTGAAATTATCCTCATGAAAGCAAAACCGCATTGATTATTTCAGAGAAAAAAAACTCCATGTAGTGAAGAAGAGAGATAATGAAAGTAATCTCCCATGAAAAAAGCCCTTATAGTAAAGATAATGTCTTTTTTCTTTTATGTTAACTAAGACAGAGAAAATAAACGGCAGAAGTATTATACTTTCATCACAAAGCAGACTTGCTGGAGGTGTTTACCTCCGGGGAATAGTGGTGAGCTGCCTTAATGATGATGTGTGCAGTCCATCTCAGCTTCAAAAGTCAGAATCAGACAATGTTCATGTTTTAAACCAGGACTTTTTGAACTTTTCTCTCTTTGTAATAAAATCAAATCATCATCACCAATGTTTTTTTTCGGGATTTATAAAGCTTTTGGTTGAAGCAGACGTTGTTGAACGGTGGAATTGTAATTTTAGCTTGCAGTTTTTACACCCATGCAAGACTCTGCTGTTGGTCTGCAAACACAAAACTGCACATTTAGTTCAAATTCTACTAGTCTGATCAAAATGCTACATAGAAAATCAAAAATCAATGAAGTGTTGAATAATTTTTTTTGCCACAAAGCAGTTCTGGAGCATCAGTTAAAGGAGTATTGATATTTGTATATACCATCATTTTACGTTGTAAGAAATCAACAGAGTTGCATTAAATACACAATATGGCATTGCATGTTTCACTTTTGAAGTTTATGTTTAAATCTCCAAGTAAGCTGTTGCAAAACTGATAGTAGAAATTCAGTTCTTTAGTATAAAACTCTCATCTCAAACCCCAGGCTTTAACGCAGGAGCAGATTTAGGTGATTAATCATTAGTTTGAACACATTCTTACATCTAATATTAGGAAATTACAAAAAGCCATAAAGTACTCTGGTCATAAAACAATATGAAGTTATATGTACTCTAATGCTGGAAACCCCTCTTTGCATCACGTGGATGAAAGGGTGTAAATCAGACCAGAACAAGAACACATAGCAGTGGTGGCTTATGCTGGATTTTTAGCCTGAAATGACATCATTTGCCATATTTTGTTGATCAAGTCAAAACGGCTTCAACTTTACGAATGAAACCTTGTCAAATTTATGACCCAATTAATGATACTTCATCTGGTGAAAGGACTACTGTAGATGAGTGTAAGAATAGGAATAAGCTTGCTTTACACCAGGCTTGCTGGCAGAATACCGAGGCAGTGACTCAGTATGATTCATGTTGCCGTTGTTTTAACTGTTTAAAACCCAACTTAAGAAAAAATTGAGGAGAAAAGTCACATTAAAAAAAAACAGAAGTCTTTATTTTTTATAGGCTTTTATTTCTGTGTCACAGGTGCAAATCATTGTAGTGTATTGTTCTGCTTTCTGTAATCCATTAGGGGGCAGGAGACGGGTATCACATTGTGTACATCAGGGGTTTGAGCAAAGTTTCTACAACAAAGTGATGCAAAATATTTTAGTAACCATTTATGTCAAATGTAATAATTAGGTTTCATAATGTTAAGTAGATAATTTTTACAGGTTTGGTGACAAAAGTTAGCCTTCTAAAAATCATCACATTGTGTTATCCATGACTGAATTATCTTATAGCTATTAGCTTATAGCACAACAGCCTCATATACCAAAAAAGTTGGAGGAAGACTTACAGGAAGCTATAGTCTGTATGAATGGCAGAAGACAGATATGTTTTGCTTTGCTGCTTTATATTCATTGTTGCTGTATGAACTAGACAGTGTTTGTAGCTGCTTTTATTATTGTGTGTGAATCATTTTAAAAGCCAGGGATTTGAACTTAACAAGGAGAAATGCACCCTTAGTTGCTTGGGTGCTATTACACACAGTTAAAAGGCAATTTTGGTGATCTTAAGTGCATTACAGTGTTTATTTTATTATGTGTTTTACATCAGTATGTTTATGTCTTACTCCATGAATATATAAAACAAGCTGTTTTCTTAGGCTATCATGTCCTGTTGGTGGTGAATGTGTAATGTAGATGTGTAGCTAATAACTGCTCACATTATACAGCTGCTCTCTGTAGTAATACTCTTAAAAGCAAGTTGTGAACATTTAAACTTCTATTTCTCTGTGTACATTTGTCTGCTTGTTTTAGTTAAAATTAGAAGGTAAATTATTATAATGGATAAACCACAACCTCACTGTTTGAAATATGCTTCAATGAATGTCTAATTTCTAATTAAAGTAGTTGATAAACATTTTTTCTAAATGATGAATTGTTTTCATCCTCACACTCGGGATGAAGGTGAGAATGCTTTCCTAATAATTTCATCCCTCTGCTGGTTATTTTTTGACTAAATGATCAATAGTTAATGTTTGCATGTTTTTATATTATGTATAAGAATCATTAAAAAATTATTTAGTATGTCATTTATTATTGTTATTTTTGTTATTTTCATTAAGTGAAAACAGGTTGAACCAATAGAAGCTGATGTACAGAAATTACATGACTTCCAGATATAAACAGGATTGTTGCCATAAGAGACAAAACAAACATTGAAACAGTGGCTCTGTCCTCAGTTAGCGTCATGTTAATTCATTCACTTTTTTAAAATTTGATTCTTACTGCTGCTTTTGTAATCATGCCATTTTATTGCCACTGGTTTTCTTTTGGTTCTAACTGGCACTACATACTGATTATGTATTAATATTGTGAATTCTTTGATACCTTCATTTTAATTTTTAAAATAAATGCAGCATACATTTACTGTACATTTAGTAAGAGATGTTATTTTTTTAAGTTTTTTTTCCACCCTAAAACCATTTATGTGATTGAATTAAAATTTGGGGTGACAGAAAGCTAGGACTGACTGAGAATGAGGTACATTTTTGCAGTAATGAGGTTTTTGTGCTTAAGGTGATGCTTTGAGAAAAACCCTTTCAATCCAGGAATTTGAAAAAAAAGTCATTACATAAAAAGACATAAAACGACAATTCACAAAAAGACTTAAAAGAATGGAACTAATTATTAAAACAATTTATTTCCCATTTAAAAAACCCTCCTTTTTATTTCAATAGCAATCATTCTAATGCAACACATATTATTCTGTTTCAGATACACACTGAAAGAGCTGTGCTTCTGTTTTGATAACTTGTCAGTAACACCCTTTTCACCTGCCTGCACTCTCATGGAAATAAGGAGGAATAAAAGGCAGTAACTTCACTGGTCTTGTGTGTTGTCCAGGATCAGCTCTCACCTTTGAACTGATAACAGTCCTGCAGCTAAAACAGTTCATGCTCCTGCGATGACTCAGGGTCTGTTTCTATCCCAACCTTATTACCTTCTCCATTCATACTTATTACTTACCTGGCCATATTTCTGCAGCAGACTGACTGCTATCCCATTACCTTCATTTTGGTGAACGTGAACCTGCTCTGACCTGGCAATCTAAACAGGCTTTGGTGTGGATTTGATGCCATCCATACGCTGTGACCACATTGTTTCTGTGCTGTCGCTTCAGGGGCACAGACCTCAGCGTTTGGAGGCAGCTGCGATGATTTGTGGGGGAATTTGACACTTAAGTGTATGCAAATGAGGGAGCAGATTAACATTCAGAGGAGGAGCTTGGTCGACCTCAGCTGGTGCTGGGCTATTAGCATAGAGGACATTAATATTCAGCGGCAGAGAACAGGGGACACAAAATAACAGTGTAAGTAAAACTACAACACAGAGGGTGAAACAGGAGGAAAACAAAAGCATTTAATGGAGGTGCCATAATAATACCCATAAGGCTGTATTCAGATGCCTCTGCTTCTGCAGCCTGTGACAGTGGGCCTAATGGTCACACTCGTCCACAACGAATAGACATGCAATCAGTAACAATGATTGGCAGGCCTTTCATTGGATTCTTGTGTCTATTGCATATAGTTAGTCTCATTCTCATTATTCAAATAGGCTTGCAGACCTGACTCATTGGCTTCACTGTGGAACTGGAAGAACTGGAGTGTTCATTATGGAAAAATCCCTTGTTTCTGTCAGTAGCAAAGTGGATCTGTTCCCATCAGCACGACGTGTCAGATTGACATGAATGGGCTTATGGCGTAGAGGTCAAGTTGGCACTGAGCTGTAAGGTTCACATAGAGGGATTAAAGATAAAGAACAATCCAAGAACACAGAAGACATATTAGTGAGAAAATACTTCAAAAGGGATACGTACAGTTTAAAGTGCCTTTAATGATTATTTTGTCATTTGGTCCATGAAATGTTAGAAAATAGTGATAGATGAAATCTGCAAATTATTTCATCTATCCCCATTGGTCTTAGAGCAAAAGGAGTTAGTCATGGAACAGAAACACTGGTGCAAATGAACAGAAGTTATGTTTTTCTCTTCTTATGAGCTTTTGTACATTTGGTTCGTGCATCCAACAGGTTAAGTTGTGACATCACGTTTTGTATTAAGCATTGCCTCTTGCAACATCAGACAAAATCAGTCTCAATCATAAACATTAGGACTCAATAAAATGTAGAAGAGCTTTGCAACGAAGGCACCTTTTCCCTGTGCATGTGTGTAAAACTGGAGAGTAATTACCAGAAAGGTGTTAAATGTCTTGTTGCCCTTATCTGAACCATTACAGCTGGATTTAACCACTATCGGGGAAAACAAACCACCACAGAGATCACTGCAAAAGCTTCCGATGTGTCACAACACAGTTTATTTATTTATTTTAAAAAGTCAACTGAAGGAAAATCTTTAAAGTTAATTTGTGCTTAGTAAGAAAACTGTTTAAATTTAGATTTGTTTTTGGATTTAAAGTTAATGTGAATGATGCTTGTTGTCATAGTTTGAATTATGCCACAGGTTGCATGGACAGCATTGATTTTAATAAATAAATAATCAAATAAAATTTATATTAGTTACATACACTGTTGATAATCTATGTTTTTTTTCCTACACATTAAATAGCAAAACAATGAAGAAAAAGCTACAGGATCTTAATCTGTTTACAGCTTTGGTTTGCATGTAACCAACAGGATTCTTCTTCTTTTTTCTATCTGCTGAATCTTGAATATGTGCTGTTGTTGTGATTCAAGGCTTATTGACAGAGAACAGACATCTGCTCTCGTGGGTTTGTGAAATGTTGCTGAGAGCTTTTACATTAAAAACAAAGACATTTTATATTTTCATAATTCTGTCAGTCACTGAAAGGGCTGAATCACATTAACTCCCGCTCTCCTTCGTTAAGTCCCCGCCAACATCCGCCTCGCTAAATTAAAGAATAATACTGATAAAAGGTGAGCAGACGGGCTGATAGTTTTGGAGGGACAAAGTAACCTCATCAGCAGAAAGCTTCGGTCAGAGCTGAATACCTTGTGCCTGTTTATCATTTTGTTCCTCAAAAAGCTGCTCTTTGGTGTGAAATCACTGAATAGAGAAAGGAGGACTGGAAATTCAATTTACTGTCTGTTACTATCAGAGTAATTAGTGTGGACGTAGAGAATACAGTGATAGATATATGTGTTAATTCTCAAAGAGAAATCTGTTGGGTAGACTATGGTCAAAGTAAGAAACAAGCCATTTAGGTCATCGGGCAATACTTTTTAAGGTCCACTTTTATTTCCACATTCATTTTACTTTAAATTAGTGCCAGTAATCTGACATTTGTTTGTTAGGGGGTTTTACAAATATGTCAAATTAAATCAAGCAAAGCGCTTGTCAAATCTGGATCCTCAAATTCTGTATATTTCATCCAATCTCCACCCTGAATGATGTGCTGTATAAAATGAGAGGAACACAGGCAGGATGCTGTGTGAGATGTAAGCATCTGCTCTGAAAATGAATAACACGCGGAGGAGCAAAAAGGTGAACAGTGTTAGTTATTTATTTGAATTTTTCTAGAAAACTTGCAAAACCAAATTATTATAACCTTGATAATAATATTTTTTTATATTAAAAATAAGAAAAATAATATTTAGTAATCGGAAATAGTTCCAGTGAACAAACTGGGGTACATAGTTTAGTCAAGTGGCACTAGAGGCTGAATAACTTATAGTTAACTCAGCAAAACAATTTGACCCGAAGGCCGTTACACAGTCTGCAAAAACAAAGAAATTTGTTTTTTTTCTTGTGGTAGCAAGATCAAAATGACATTACTTTGCTCTCACAGCCTTGATTTGGGAGTTCTTGCAGATTGTTTTCAGCCTGTAACCTCAGCAGAGTTTATTTATTTATCTGTTTCTGTGGTTTAAGAACTATTGTTTGATTGGTAAGAGATGTGAATGAGGGAGGTTGATGCAGAGAGCAGTGATGGGGATGAGGTTCAATAAGGTCAAATGGATAGTTTAGAAGAATAGCTGGTTGAGATAAGGAGGAAGTATAGAAATCTGTACAACTGTAAGGCACATAAAGATCCAGACACAACTCCATGCAAATCCCTGAGAAATACGAGATAACTGGTCCAGAATGTTCTTGTTCAAGGCTCCTCAAGAAAATGAACCAATTTCTCTCTTTTTGCAGAATATGTAACAGACTAAACTAGAAAAACCCTCCAGGAAGAAAATAGAGGCAGCTGCAGGGGACATCGAGGGAAGGGAAATAGTTAAGACTTTTCTTGAGGGAGGTCACGTTTTTAAAATATGTGGTGAGCATGACATCTCAATCTTTGAAAGGCCAGGTGAATTTTGCAAAGTTGTTTTTTGTTCCTTTTAATTCCCCCATTAAGTCTTCCTGACAGGTAAAACCTCCCCAAATGAGCGAACAAACATTATGAAGAGCAGAAAATGATTACGTTTTTTTTTTTCCCTTAAATACGTGTTTTTATGCACTTCTAAGCTTATACAGACAATAAATGAATGATTTACATGTTAAAAAGAAGGATTTAAAAGCATGATATATCTCCTTTAAATCATTTGAGGGGCACATGGTAGTATAGTGATTAGCACCACAGTGCGTGGTGTGTGGAGTTTGCATGTTCTCCCTGTGTTAGTGTGAATTCTCTCCAGGTACTCTTTCTTCCTCACACATCCCAAAACATGTCTGTTAGGTTAATTGGTCACTATAAACTGTCTCTAGGTGTGAGTGTGAATGGTTGTTTGTCTCTGTGTTGGCCCTGTGATGGTTGTGTACCCTGCCTCTCGCCTGCTAATTGCTGGAATAAGATTCTGCCCCTCGCAACCCGGATAAAGTGTTATGGAAAATGAATGATAAATCATTTAAAATGAAAATAAAGATAAAATAACAAAAATAAAATAAAATTGTTATAGTTTAGGTGTGACACTGTGTAAAATGCACTATACACTGTAGTGTTAGTTTGATCTGCCATGACATTTTAAGGACTGAGTTGTGTTGTTTATGTTGCGTTGTGCTGTTCCTTTTCTTAACTTGATAAATAAAAGTGGCTCGGCCCTGCAGCATTGTGTGGTCATGCACATCGTGTCAGCATCACAGAATCAGTTGAGGGACAATATCTCTGTTTTGTTGGATTGATGTGAGTAAGGATACAGAAAGAGGGCCTGTTTTGTCTTTGTGTCTGCTTCTTTTGCCAGCTCAGAGGTGGCTTAGCTTTGACCTCCCCCATGCTGCGTCTTTCACACATGGAGCATCAGCCCCAGCTTGAAAGAAGAAATAGGTGAAAAAGCTTGCTGTTAGATTCACTCTCTCATCAGAATTCCCTCGATTTTACCAACTGAGAGCACTCTGACTCCCGTCAAATGTCGTAGCTACTGCGGGAACGACACTAAGTATCCTCAAGTACGAAACAAATTTCACTTCAGGAAATGACAAAACAAACAAAAGCAGTAATGTAATTGGCCAGACAATAAAGCTTAAATGAGTGAAAATGAGAGCTTCATGGTGGCACAGTTGGTTAGCTCTGTGGCCTCACAGCAGGAGGTTGCCAGTTTGAGCCTCGATTGGGGCGGGGGTCAAACCGGGAATCTTTCTGCGTGGAGTTTGCGTGTTCTCCCCGTGTTAGCATGGGTTCTCTCAGGGTACTCCGGCTTCCTCTCACAGTCACTTTGGGGATAGGCTGATTGGAGACTCTAAATTGCCCATAGGAGTGTGTGTGTGCATGGTTGCTTGTCTATGTGTGTTGGCCCTGTGATGGACTGGTGACCTGTCCAGGGTGTACCCCACCTCTCGCCTTATGTAAGCTGGGAGAAGGGAGACAGGGTGAAGCGGTTGAAAATGGTTGGATGGATGGATGGAGTAAAAATGATTATCATTAATGACAAACCTATAAATACACCTAGGAAACAGCAGCAAAAGGACTAATTTTAGAAACAAAAAGTGAAAACAAATAATTGAAATAATGTTTAAAAAAATCTAACACAGATGAATTACATGAACTTCAAAGTTCTTTGAATTGTTGAGAATATTTCAGATTTCACTCTCAAGTTCACCCTGTAATTAAAAAAAACTTGAGTGAGTCATGAGAACTTTCTCAGACTGGTTTTCAGTAATCAAATATTAATTTTTAAATCTGACAGCCAACATCGATATCAGCTCAATTTCACCGTTAAGGAAAAGTTATTTCTTTCTGGAAGTGAAGCGTATAATAGTCATTTTGGGTTATTGTTGCTCATTATGGCTCTTTGTATATCGCCTGGGTTGTCTGTATAAAAAATAACAGAGATGCATAATTGTTATCTTGCATTTCAAGAGTTTTAACAAGTAAAAAAAATGTTTAAATTAGATTCAAATGAAACAAACTTTGATTTGATTTGTTTCAGTGTGCGTTTCACTCATCACTAAAACAATCTGCACTATACTTACTGTATGAGATGCTCCCAGAGGATGTTCCCTGAAAATCATATTAAGAAAAAAGTATAAAGAAAGACCTCTGGTCAAAAAAACCAGCGTCAGTAACATCCAGCAGGATGCTGGGACAATGGACCCACCTTTTTCCTGGCCTTTTCCCATGGTTCCTTCCAGGCTGCTCTGTCGCTCAGATAACAGAGAAGACAAACGTGCCTGTAGTCAGTTTATGTCCTGTTGTTCTCTCAGTCCTACATGTTTAGGGAGGCTGTCCTAAATCCAAGAGGACACAGGCTGAAATCCTTGATCCAAACCACTTTGTGTACTGATGAGATTTTTTGAGTTACACACTGAAGCTTTGCTCTTTCTAAAGCTGGTTGTGTTTGAAATTTGCAATTTGCAAAATTGACAATTTCCCTGTAGGAATAACAGTGTGTTGCTTTCATTTTATTTCATAATCTAATACAAGGATATCATTTTTCTTGTGAAAGTTCATTACTGATGAAAGCACAGTGGGTAATCTGCTTAACAGTTAGTTTATCTAATTTCATTAATGTATTTATATATTTTGGACTTTTTAAAATAATTTTTTAAAGCTACTTTGTATTTAAAAAATGTGCCATTAGCAGCAGCTCTTTGAGTTTGCTTATAGCTAAATACCACCATCATGCTATTCTGATGTCTGGTAAAATGCTAATGTTTATTAAATTCAGTCAGTTATGGTATAAGCCTTTCATTTTACTGGAATAAAAGTTAAATAATAGATAACAATTTTGACTGAAAGGATAAACTAATAAAAGTCTCTAATACAATAACTCTAAGTTTATCTTTAATTGAGCAACAAACTCTTGTGGAATTTCATAAAGAATGGATGCAAACCTAACTACTGATGGATGAGACAAATAAATTATATATATATATATATATATATACGGTATATATACGGTATATATACAGTATATATATATTCTTTTTTTACTCATGCTCATTGTTTATTCTGCACATCTTTGCTTCATTAAATCTGTATTGAGGATGCTACTCTTTGTTTCTATACAACCTAACAGCTGCCTGTCTAAAAGGGATTTACTGTAGTCGTTTGAGGTTGAATTTCAATGTTGCATGTTGGTTAGCTTATAAAAATTCCTGCTGTGCTTTCAGCAGCAGATACAGTGAACAGAGAGAGGAAGCCTGTTCTTGAGGTGAATTTCACACAGCCAGGCTCTGCTTTGTGCTGCTTTCTGGGTGTTTCATCATTTTGCTGATCAGCTGTTTGACTCAGTGTAGTCTTTCTGGTAGATGAACTGAACTCAATTATTCTGCATAATGATTACCTACTGGCTGACTTAATTTATTTTATTCACATTTAGCTTTAGCAGGCATACTCTGCGTGGCTGTTTGTGTATAACCTAGTATGTTTAATGCTGAAGTTTCACCAAGAAAGAGAGTCAAAAATCGCAGAGAGGACTGCACTGTGCCCGATTGTGACCAATAGTCCTAAAATAAAGTATTTTTTACCTCTGGCAAGAAAGTGATGTGGCTGGTTTGCTTTATTTGTTGTAGTTTTCCATTTCTTTAAAAGGTAATTGATGTATTTACATAAATGGCTTACCTAAGTGGCTAAGTGCACATCTACACACAATAACACAACATAATAATAATAAATAAAGATGATGTAAGATGTTTGGGAAATTTGAAACTATCAAATTTTTGTAAAGGCTGACGTGTAAACCAAATTTTATGGTGTTACATGATAAAATAATATGGTCTGCAAGGACTAGAGATGCTTAGAAAAAGACATGAAACTCTTTTTCTTTTACCACCAGTTTGTAAATCCATAAAAAATTCCAAATGAAAACAAGTCCACTGTTTGCTTTACTTTTCTTATCTACACAGTCCAATCCCTATAAGAAACAACATTTATGTATGAAACTGTTCAGCAAAAACAGTTTTTGAGACCCAAAACAAAACCTAAACAGCTTTATTTGAGACCATTTAGTCACTCAGCAAGTGGTCTAATCACCAGTCCCTCTTTAAAGTGCAGCATCTCAGTGTGATTAACAAGCAACAGGTGAGGATGTGTTAGAAGAAAATGCTTAAAAAATGGTTTTTAAAAAGTCAGCGTCAGAGAGAACATTCACTACTGAACAATATCTGATGAAATCCAACTTCTGCTTGGCAGCAGGAGGAACTGTGCTGAATTGATTGTTTACTGGTCTAATTAATGGTGCAGAAGGAATCAAAGACTAGATGGACGGTAAAGTGTTGGTGGGTCAAAGGCTGTGCCTGTATCCTCACGTTTCTCTGATTGTTTTATTCCTCAGGATTTTGGTGTGTAAATCTGTTTACCTGTTTTGTCATTTATGCATCTTCTTCCTTGAGCCTTTTTATCCGTGATGCTTGTTGTCATTGTACACTGTTTTTGTGGTTGCTCTGGCAATAGTGATTTATTTTTGTTAGTCTCCATTGAGATGAGACCATTTACAGCAGCTTTTTCTTCTTCGCTTCATATGTGTGAACCAGCAATTAGATTTGTTTTTTTCTTTACTTCTTTGTTGATTTTTGTCTAATGTGCAACATCAGTGTTGTTCATGTTATAACTGCAGACAGCTAATCTTCCAGTCCCAGTAAGAGCCTGAAATTAAGGTAATTGTGAGCAGTTGAGACACACAACACACAACTGTTGAGAAAATATTAAGTCTCTTGTTAAATACTTTAGAAAGTTACTAAATAAGTGAAAAGATGCTAAAAAAATAAGCCTTCTAAAACTATGCTAATCATTAATAGATGATTATATCTGTTGCTCAGATTTGTTTTGGTCGTTGCTGTAGTACATTTTTACAGTTTTTGCCGATGTCTTCAGAAATCTAACCTGTTAGTAAGTCAGCGTGTAACTCGTCATTGTGCTTCTCCAGCAGTGGTATTGTTGCTGCTCTGAGGGTCAGTCCTGTAGCCTTCTGGGTGAAAGACAGCGCTGTTGAATGTAATCTGTTGTCATTGTCCAAGTGGCTCCTCATTCTTATTTCCAGCATCAAAGCAGCAGACAAACGACTGCCATATATTAACCCTAACCTTGAACCTACACTGTAACATAATAAGACGTCTTTGAAGCAGTTCTCTGACTCCTGCTGTGGTGTCTGACATTAAGACAGAAAGGGACAATGGGAAAGATTTCTAAGCAAATTGGCTGATATGAAATTAAACATGAGAATTTGCTCAGCATCATTCAGTGCTGTGAAATGTGCAGTGGCTGTTCAAAGGCAATGACTTTTCTCCCGCTGCATTCATTTCTCTTCATTTACATAATGCTTGGCAGGTGGCTGTACAGCAGCCAAATGCAGCAACATGTATGCATTTTATCAAAACACTCAAGACCCATGAGGATAAACCTGCGTCGGTATCAGAAAGTAGTATGTATTTGATCTTAAAGTGATTACACTAATGCTGTTTATGCAAGGAGAGTTCCTTTTCTTGAGCTTTGATACAGCACCTGTGAGGTAAAGGTTTTCACTCAGAGTTCAAACTTTTCTTTAGCCAATAAACAAAATTTGCATTCAATTTCTTGTCTTACTTTGAGACAAAATTAGGGTTCAAGCTGACATGACATAAATTTGCATTTGAGGTTCATGTTATGATTGTGAGTGCGTTCATAACTTATATCTTGGATGATTACAGATGCTTCCAAAGAATAAGGAAAATCACAATCAGCCACCTGAAATAAGCCTACCAACCCAAAGAAAAGAAAAGAAAAAAGCCTAAATCTGTTTGAAACGTGTTCCTTGTCAGTGGCCTTCACCATACAATGACAACAAATACCGTCTTTCCAAAGATTATTTCCACATATCCAGCCAATCTTTGCTTTTGTTAAGTTGTTGGGTTCCTCAGTAACCTGAAACTGTTTGAATCCTTTACAACAGCAACACTTTCTTAGCCCACCAGTCAGCTGCACTGCATACTATTCAGGAGCTGAATGGGGTTTCAGACATTGGTAATTCTCCAAGGTCAGGCCCCAGACACGCCTACACTCTTGGAGGCTTTTCTGCCACAAGGAGCTTGTGAAAAAAAACAAAAAATAAATACTGACTGACAAAAGCTTCCTGGGAAAATGGTTTGTGTTTAACATAGAGACATTGGGCTGTTACATGTTGAGAAAAAGATTTATGTTTTGTTCTTGTGTATGGCTATTAATCCAAATATATTTCTAACAATAAATATGAAGATGGATGTATTGTATATTGGTCAAAGATATAGTATAAGGGTTATTGTAAAAGGTTATCAGAAAACTCAGTGTCCCTGTCCTGTATGGATATTTCTTCATGCAAACCCTCAGCTCTGTTGCTATTTACTGGGGATCCTCCTTATGCTGTCCCTCCAATCCACTGGATTTCCTGCAAATCCCCTGGGTCTGGCCAGCAGTGGTGATTTGTGGTTGGCTAGTGGGCAATTGACACATTGATAAATCCCCCTCAGATGGGGTGCGATTCATTTGAATCAATAGAGCCTTATCAGCTGACGGCCATCACAGCTGCAACCATGTCAGTTCACTTCGGGTCCCTTGGAGTCAGTCTGATTTGTAGCATTTGACAACAAACATCGTCATGCCACGTGGTTCGTCAGAGAGTCTACGGGCGTAAATGAAGGCTGGATGTTGCCTGTCAGTGGGTAGTGGCAGGGAAGATGGGAGACAGACAGTGAGAGGGGGGGTGAATATGAAGAGAGGCAGACAAAAAAAGGCTGATAAAAAATTTTTCTCTATCTATAGAAATAGGGCCTATATGTATGTATGTATGTATGTATGTATGTATGAATGTCTGTCTGTCTG
>JBAMHV010000007.1:8553699-8565404 GCA_037177535.1 Pseudomugil gertrudae | reverse complement strand
AAATCTATACTGTACATACATCTACTGTATATATGTATGTATGTATATATATATAAATATATAGGTGTATATATATGTGTGTGTGTGCGTGTAGAGAGTTTTTTGACTGATCTTAATAGTTGCCATTCTTGAACATCTCAGCATTTAATTACGCATGCTTTGAACTCAAGAGAAATCAACACTTTCGCCATGTGGCTGCATCAGTAAGTGACAAACTGAGTTTGTCATATTGTCCCTTCCACCTCATCTGCATAGGTTTGTGTTTTGGTGTCTGAGACATATTGAATATCACATGAACATAGATAAGGATGTGCTGCTCCGAAATGAGCAGACATGTGAGTCGTGTCTGCTCCATTTGTGTGTGTTGGTGTGTGTGATGCAGCACAGTCATGGAGGAGGAAGAGAGAGGAAGAGAAGAAACAGGCAGTGGTGGATTGTTGTGAGCTGGTCCCCGTTTTGCTTTTCAAATGTAAAAATAAAAATCCCCAGTTGTGTAGAGACAGTAACCCTGTTCCCCCGGGAACGGGAGGCTTAACACCATGGCGATGATGACTCACCGTCAGTTGCAAGCTTTCTTCGATTCACATTCAGGTGTGCTAAGTTACACACATGTGAACGCAAATGAATCCACCACCCCCTTAAAACCTGCAGCAGTTTTGATTTTGAAGAAAAAGTTAAGTTGTCTGTCAAGGCTGGGCATCGCCTGTTACTCTACGCACTAATATAGTGAGTCATATGTGACTGTAACTGCAATTTGATCTCGTTAGCTGTTCTAAAATTGTTACTAATACTAAAATTGTTTTTAAGTTTGAAAAACTTGAATAAGAAGGAGAAAGAAGGGCGTTCACTCAGTCCAAAATTGGAGATATTGGGGAGACATATGCTTTAGTCGGTAGTGATGTCAAATCTGCAAAAGTAACACAAAAGGCACGTAGAACTGATATTTAAAGATACAAATGCGGTACTTTTAAATATTTATGAACAGTGGATTTTTATTTTTACATTCATTTGCTCTGTTTTGCAATGGATTACATGCAATATTATGGCATTATATGATTAAAGTTTGCAAAGCATATTACTGAATCTTTAAAAAGATAAAGAAAAACAATATTCTCTCTTCTGAAATGCTGGATGACAGCTTTCACACCAGCCCAGATACACCTCACTATCCAGGCAACAAAGCATATTTGATGTGAAATCTAATGAAGAGATGCAAAATAATATTAAAGTGTTCCCTCAGTAGTCCAAGCTCGACCTGTCCGATGGGTTTTGTACATTTTGGGCTGTAGTTTGTCTCTCACCGTGGTACCTGCAGCACCACATTATTTAGCTTCAGACTCAGAACAGTCTTTTTTAGTTTTATCAATAATTATTTTAAAATTTGTGAGTAAAACTGAGACTTTGAATTACCCTGACTGTAACGACGGCAGCTGTTTAACGAAGACATTGATGAATTCATGGAGAACTTGGACACGCAGCATCAATTGAAACGTGCACACTGATTACCAACCCTTACCTTAGCATAGGGGGCGATAAAATGTTTGCGAAGAATTAAAACATAGCATTTTTTCAGTAAAGCTTATTAGTCAGTGAATGTATTTTCCCCAGAAGGTCAAAAGTCTTCACCTTTCCTGTTCTAACAGAATGATCTCCGTGGCAAAGGAACATCCTTCTCATCTGTTAATATTTTTTTTCTCATTTTATTTTCGGCAGCTCAGAAATATAAGCTCATTCTGCTGTCGTGCTCATTGTTAGTCACCATGCTTAAGAGCGTCGGCTTACTTCCTAACAGAAAAAATGTAAATGCGACTGCCAGTGACCTCACGCTGAAATAATCCTACAGCTTCCAGCTCTGTGTAAAGCGCTTATACATGTAGTTACTGTCACGCAGGTCAGAACAGAACTGACCAGCTGAGATGTGAGGGGGTTGGAAGTGTTGAGCAGTGGTACAGAGGCCGCCATGCAAAAATGTTGTCAGTTACAGCAAAACACAAGGCTGCAATGGTTTGCTGGGAAAGGGCTGTACGGACACGTGAATCCTCAGGTTAGACTGGGAGCTACAGATTTTTGTTCATTATACTAAAGCTTGTTTTAGCTCCACTGTATCATCTTAGTGGCATTGCAGACACAGCGTTTGTATCTTTAAATATCAAAACACAGAGCAAATGAAAAGGGCAACTTATAATGTATTTTATTAGGCATCACCAGCTTGTAGAGCGTGTGTGGTTGTATTTGTGGCTGTTTTCATTAAGATGTTTGCTTATTTTTCCATTAAAACAATCCTAGTATACGCACTTTGTATTTCCACAGAGAATTATATTTGTAGGGGTAGAAATATAAGAACTCAAGTCCTTACTGAAATTGAATCATATTTGTCTGAGTGGCTTATATGATAATTACAAGAACACAATCATTTCACTCCAGTCTGAGGTGCTTTAATTTGAAAATGTTCAGTAGTGGAAAAATTAGAAAAGCTAATTTACCTAATCTTCATTGGCACGGACCTGCGTTTAGGTGTTTTGCAACTTGTCTCCAGCTGCTGTTCATTGTGATTTCTGTAGAAAAGAGCTCATACTGGAAATGTGTATGTGTGAAGTGCTGGAAGATGATTCTTAATACATTGTGTCCTCTACAAGTTCTCAAGGCATCTCTTTTCTATCATTTGATCCTTTACTCTCAAAGCAGCCCATAAGCCTGCAGTATGTTACCTGTTTACCGTTTTGGTTTTGATAATGAAAAAGTGTTGCATATAAACAAAATAATACTTTACAGTTTCCTTCTTATACAATAAAATTACATCCTTTTTATATTATGTAACAGGATATGGCAATTTCTACCGTTTATTCTTTGGAAAATAATCATTTTTAGCTATTTTTTGTATTTCTTGAATTTGTTGTGACTGGAAACATTATTGTCAGGCTGTCTTCATTTTCTGTAAATCCACTCAATATAAAATATATTTTTTACCCACTTAAATTTTACTTTAGATCAAAATTTACACCACAAAATGGATTACCTTATTGCATGTGTCCTAGTTTGTCAAATATAAAAAATGGGCCATTCAGTCCTTATTTAAAGAATTCAGGCACTCAGTCTTCAGTAAGAGGCTTAATCTGAGCTAATATGAGAAATTCTCACAATTTTTGACATTTGAAACATCAAATTCAAGATGTCCTTTAAATGGCTTTGTGTATCTTGGGGAGGAAATTAAAGCAGGTTTAACATAACACTGCTGAATCATTTCCCACCTTTTTTCATTAATTAAAAGAAATTTAAAAAGTTTGTCTGTTGCCTCTAATTGCAAAAGAGAAGACATTAACAGCTTATTCAGAAAACTTCTTTTGGTCTTTTTTTTTTAGTAATATCTAATTTGCTAACTCGAATATGATATTATGCTTTTTAGCACCATTGAGAATAAACCCTAATAAAGATTTATATTATCATATTGCTTTGGTTAAAAATGTATTTTTAATGTGCACGTTAGCATTGCTTTATATCTTTGGACCAGTAGTGTTTTGTTTTACTTTTTTTTACACCCCTGGAGAATTGTTTTGCAATTCTCTGGCAGTACCGGCCAGTTATTGTTTTCTAAAGTACACCGAATATTCAGAACTATGTCTAATTATGCCCTCATTTGCCAAGGCCTTAACATTTGCCCCAGTACCTTGTCTGGCTCTGCAATCTATGAGGCATCTGATGAAAGCTGAACTCCATGATGCAATCAAAGAGCAAGCTTATTTTAGAAGTGGTTCAAAAAAGAGAGGAAAAAATTCTGCATGTTCAGTGGGCTGGTTCAGGGCAAAAAAAAAGATTTGCAATGCATTTACAATTCATCAAGTTAGTCTTGCATTGCGGTACGCAATAATTGCACCGATGAAATGACCACAGCTAATAATCTTTAAGCATGCAGGAGGACATAATGAGGAGGAAGACAAGACAAAGAAAACATTTTAATACGTGTGAAGGAATGAGCCAAACTGCATCTACCATGAAGTTAATTTGACACCAAGCTCACTCGTTGGAATAGAAAGTAAAAAAATTGTAATCAATAAACATAACCAGTTTGAAATCTGATGCTGTAAATATATCCCAGTTCAGGGCCAGTTTTTAGGACTGGTTTGAGATTAATGCAGCTTATTTGTTTGGAAATGTCTCATTGTAATCATAACTGTAAGTTACAGTTAAGTTTATTCCCCTACATGCAATTTGATGGGAGTCATGTATATGAAGAAAAGCAAAGATCCTGTCAATTTTCACCCAAAGATACTATGAATATAGTTTTTTCTTGTAATTTTTTACAATCCTTGTTAGAAATTGTTACAATTATGCTGGTAGTTTGTTCTTAGGTAAAAAAAATTTAATACATAGTAGTAGTAGTGTGTGTGTGTGTGTGTGTGTGTGTGAGCAATGATGATGGGACCAGATATAGAGCATTTTACAGATATAGAGAATGAAAGCAGTGGATTCTAATTCTTAGACCAACCCTTTTTGTCTGATGCTTCATCTGCACCGAAGTGAGTCTCTCTGTGGGATAAGACTTGTTCTGACATGTCTTGCAAATGGTTAGCCAAGCCGGTTGACACTTTTGGGCTTTTTGTTGTGTTCCTCGAGTTGTTTCTGAGCAATTTCTGCCTTTTAGTTGGTCACATCGTCTTGTTGGGGGAGGCAGCAGACATCAGGGAGTGCTGTTGTCATTTGACTGTGAACTTGAAACAATAATTATGTGGATGGTTTGTGTCACAGCAACAGCCACATGAACACTGGGACGTGTGGTTCCCTACCAGAACATTGCATTGTAAAAAGATCATTGTTATTCACTTCACCTGTTTGTGGTTTTGGTGTGGCCGAGATGTCCCATGTCAACGTAAATAGCTTAGGACTGTGAACAAAGTAATGACTGTGATTGCAAATTTGCATCTCTTTCTCATTTGTACCACTAACCAGTAACTTAGCATTAAAATCTAAGGTAAATGTGGATGTCAAGCAGCTGGTTCATTTCTCTGGTTGCAGAGGATGATTCCGATCATATTCAAGGTTTGACATAAATGTTGCATTATTTTATTCATTCAATCATTTTCTATCCTGCTTAATCCAAATACGAATAGAAATTACAATCTGGCACATGTCATTGCCCATGTCTTCCCTATCAGTGCTGGAACGATGAGCCCAATATTTTCAGTTTTGTAGCCAGGTTTTGGCTTCCATCAAATGCTTAGAGAAGGTTTTTGGTCATTTAGCGGATATACACTTCACTTTGTTCACCAACTAGCAGCTGACTTTGCTTGTTTGCCATTTGCTGCTGGGCAGGTAGTGGGTATATTGCAACTTGCTAGGTTAAAAGAGCTTCCTGGAACAACAGGAAACAAGACTGACTGCAGTGCAACAAATGTGCCACTACATGAAAATGAAAAAAAATAGTTCTAAAAGGTTTGATAAAAGTTCTTTATGAATTTATCATCAAATTATGTTTGTTCGTATTAATAAGAAAACAATTTTAAAAATTACATATGAATAATAGCAGCAAGTCTTAAATTTGTTTCCAGCTTCCAGGGAACACTGTAATAATACTGACATGTCTGTCAAGATGTGTTTATATTTACAGCAATGTTTTTAGATACTTAATGCTGGCTCGGTTTACATTTAGTTCAGTTTGTGATAATATTGGCTCTGTGTATGTCTCCATGCATGTATCCTTTTTTAGGAGTGTTTTCTCAGCTGGAGCAACAACAAATGCTTTTGTCTGAGTGTGCATGTCTTAGTGAATGCGTGTAAGCGTTGGTTTGAGAGTTAAAGGGATCTCAGTGCTTCTGTGGTGGTGGCTGTTTTGAAAGGAGGAGGGGAGATGTGGGGGGACGGTGTTCAGATCTGCTTTAGAGAGATGGAAAGGATTGAAGGTGTAGAGCCATGATTGGCAGGTGGGATGATGTGGCCCTGGCTCAGCTGCAGCACTGAGATGTAGGCTGCTGCTGATTGACAGTTGAGCTCAGCCTGGGAACCTCAGCGCTGGATTGGCCACAAAGAAAGACAGAGGGAGAAAGTGCAGGAGAGGAGAGAAAGAAATGATGGATTTTAGGTAAAATACATAGCTGGAACTTTTGGGTTTGTGTTCTGCTCCTGAGTAGTTCAACACTGCCATCTATTGTAAAACAGGCTGGTCATATGTTTAGGATATTCTCTAGAGTTGCTCTTTTACCAAATAAGCTTCTGTGCTTTTATCTGCACTGGGAAAAGTTAGCAATGTGGAAAGTAAGAGAAAAAATGAATAACTGAGCAGCACAGAAACAAGCCATGAGTAATAAGAAAACAGTGTTAGGTAAAGAAATCTTTCCAAAGGTTATAGTAAAGATGGTAGAAATGTAAAATGGACTTTATTGGCTTGTTTCTGTTAATAATGTGGATAAAAAAATGCATTTTAATGAGAGACCAGCAGTTCCAGTCCAGCACATAGTTTACAGTAAGAACTACTGTACTGGCACATCTTCAGAATATAAAAATTATAAGAAGCAGGGATTGTTTTAAAAATCTTTTGAAATAAAAACTGAGGCAAATGTGATATATGTCAGCCCTCACCATTTAATTTATTAAACAGGTGTGGTTATAGTTCCTTAAAGAAGATTTATTCTATGAGGGAGTTTGCAAACCACTGCTATGTGTTGGTTTTGATTCTGTGAAGCTGCTATTAAATAATGTAAATTACATTTTCTTCTGTTTCTGATGATCTGTGTTGTGTGTCTGTGGGCAGTTGCTGTTTAACAGCTGGACTGTAACAACCAGCAGTGAGGTGGTATGAAATGTTTGCAGTATTCACTTTAAACACACACATACACAAAATCTCGTCCATTTCAGCCAGTAAATTTTGACCTAGAGGTGCATGCACATTGTTTCTTTTTTTTTTTTGTACCGCTCAAACAAGATCTCTAACAATTACCTCGTTCTCCTGCAGTTCTTCAGTCCCACTCCTGACAGCTGTACTCCTGCTGGTGACAAAGCTTTCTTCTAAAAGCCCTTCTGCCCTCTGCTGTAGGAAGAATAAGATGCATGCAGCACATTTTAAACATTTAAATGCTATGCTGTTTCATAGCTTTTAATGATAGGTTTGCTCTGGCTCGGTAACACATCACATGAAATTGGTATGAAGATATTTTATTTTAGATCAAAGTAAGCTTATCTTGTGAGTAAAAGGAGTAAGGGATTTATCCAGACTAAATGAAAAACTTGAACCTTGCCTTCAGAAATGCTTTCATATTTTTTCTTTTATTTAAGTGTCAGTCAGAAATAAATATTCTGAATTTTTTGTTCATAAACGTAAAGAAATGTAACTGTAATAATTATACTGACATCCTTTCTGTCTTTGGACTTTTTTGAATCTGCATCTGAAAGGTATAGTAGTATAGTACAATAATGACACATAGAGTTATGGTCAAGTGTGTTGGCACCCTCCCATATAAGCAAAAAATACAGCTGTCACTGAAACAAGTTGAAATTGCTTTTACATTGTAATTCAACAGAAATATAAAACAATTTAAAACAATCATGACCAGAAAACTAATATTTTGCTGAACAACTCTCTGTTAATCAGGCGTTTTCTGTAATGCTCAGTCAGATGTCTGCACCTGCACCAGCCATTCTGGCTCATCAGCAAAGTGCTATAAACGGTACTGGACTTTTTTGTTTTAATTGTTGTTATTCTTTTCTGCCATAGTTGACAAGCAGTGCCTGTTTTCACTAAATTCTAATTTAACAAATTTTAATTTGATATAACTTTTTTGGTCTACTTATTTGAGTCCCTGTTTTAAATGTTGCCTCGGGAGGGTCCCAATAGGCTTAATCACAACTGTTCAAGTGTCTTCTAATGAGTTGTGGACTCTTTTTTTTGACATGGAGCATTATTCTGTTTTACTCACCTAACTTTACATGTTTCCAGTTTTTTTTTTTTAGATTTAAAAGATGTTAACTAAATGACGGCTCAGAAAACTGGGAAATGTAATTACATTTTTATTGGGCAGGGCATTTACATATATGTGTTCAGGACATTTTGAGTCACAGCTGTCTTGCAGCAAGCACCCCTGTGAATGTTAATATCGGTTTTTGTGAGTTGAGGTTATGACTGCCTGACTTCCATTATGGGCTGTTTAAAGGGTTTTTGTGAGACACAAACAGTGATGTCTTTATATGTCCAGTACTGTCAAGGTGTTTTTGTCATCAGTTCATACACTAGATCAAAGCTCTAAATCTTTTATATTTTGAGCCATTGAAGCAACTCCAGCTACTAATTTGTCCATTTTTAATGTCGGTAAATTATACAGAAACTCAGTTTTAAGTTGCGATTGCATCCTATAGCAGAAATTGTCATCATAATTATGCCCATAAAACCATTATATTGGTTCCAATTTATGCATTATTGGAGCCACTGATCTGATGATGCTTTTATTATTTGTCCATACTTTATATATCAATTTGTCAGAGACTGCATCTAAAATCTCCCTTTTTTAATTAAGTTGTTCACATTCTCTGCCTAAATAAATTCTTTAATTAAAAAAAATCATTGACCACATGTAGAAAACTAATTCAATTTAAATTATGTATTTGTTTAATTGTTTGGTTTTTTTTACTATGTGGTGCTTTAGTTTAAATTGATGAGCACTAAAGTTTCAGAAAACCGTATGTAGCTTTAGAGATAATCAGATCTGACTGAGATAGAATTATCTGCTATCTGGTGTCATTTATTGTGAATTATTTGTGTCAAACCATCAAAACTATTGGTTGGTAAAATGTCTAACATTAACAACAGCAATTATGAGAATGAACCCAAATGTTTAGAATAGTTTTAATGTGACCGTCACAATAAAACAAATAATGAAGAAGAACTGTGAAATTAAAGTTCCAAACTAATTTAAACATGTTATTTTATGTAGCTTATTCTGCATTTAGTACTTGTGCCCTACACATTTTCTTAAAGTGGCCATTGAAACATTAATGTTCTGAGTTAATGATTTAGAAGATCAGCTGGATTTGCTGGAACTTTTAAATAACTGCATTGGATGTCTGATGATAATTAGCAGACTGACCTTTGCAAAAATGGCTTTTTTAATGCAATGTAGTGTAGAAATGCTTTTATTCTATGTTTAAACTTTAAATTGTCATTTTAACAAAAGTACTGGAGTCAAAATAGTGCAATAATTACTATCAAAATCATCTTCTCGGCCTGTCTTTAACAATAACGCCAGCTGGTGAAAGCTAAGATTAATACAGTTTTTATTTCCCTTAGATGATTGTGCATGCTGTTGTGTGAATGAGTGTTTGCACTACCAGTGCATTCACTATTTCTTTTACCTGTTAGGCCAGAAAGAAGAGTGTCTTCTAAAGACATAAGGCATCTTTTTTTGGGTTGCAGGGAGTTGCAGACTTTTCATTCTAAAACAATACCCAATATCTAAAATAATTGATGTCTATTGCACAAAAAGCCTTCTGGCTGGAAAATATAGCACTCTTACCACACAGATCTAAGCTTAAAAACATAACAATATACCAATACTTCATTCTCGTATAGCAAGTCAGTTTTGTTTATTAACAGACTATGAACACTAAAAGCTTGGACATACAAAAGCAAAAACATTTCAGTTTTCACAGTGTTTGAATGACATTTGCATTTTAATGCTGATTGTTGAGAGAGCAGCAGGTCTGAATGTATCCAAAAAATGTTTTGCTTTTTCATGTTATAAAATATATTTTAGTCACAATGACGCAAAATGACTTGCTTTAAATGAACAATACTTTAGCATTGCTGCCTGCAGTGTCGTGCTTTAGCAGATCTGCACTGCACTGCAGGCCCGTCTGCAGTGGAGTTACTGTCAGATAAAGAAAGGAATTTATCTAAAGAATGTGTAGCAGGTAAAAAAAAAAAACTATTTACACTGTAATTGTGTTACCAGTGATTCCTGTGCTCTCCATCTGTAATTTTTTGTTGCAGACATGGGGAACATGCAAATTATTTCTAAAATGATCAACTACATAATTTATTAAATCAGTGGCCAAGGACGATTATCTGATTTGTGCCTAATCAGTTGACTGATTAATGACTGAAGTCTGTGCAAAGTGCATTAAGCTTTTTTTAAGATGCAACTAAAGCTAAAAGAGTGCAACACCAACTGGACTTTCCTCTTTGGGATTATGAGCATGACAATGAAGCAGTGAGCTTTTTAACAAAAGGCAGGCAGACCTCAAAATTCACTGTAAAAAATGTCCTCTTTGGTGTAGTTGTCAGGATCGGAGCACGGAAGTGGGATGAGGACCCAAATGCTGGCAGGAGGCAGGAGGAATGCAGAAAAAAATTATTTATTGATGAACAACAAGCTATGACTAAGGACTGAACTACAGACAACTACAGAATACTAAAGCTAACTAAAGGCTAATACCACTACTACAACTAAATGTAATGAACCCGCAAAGACAACTGAAAACCCAAGGACTTAAATACTAAATTAAGGCAAGGCAAGTTTATTTATATAGCACTTTTCACAGGACAGCTCAAAGCGCTTTACATTGACATTAACTAAACAAGGACCAGGTGAACACAATCAAATTTAAACACAGCTGAAATCAATGAACTGAAAACAAAGCAGAACAGGAAACCAAAAAACACCACACCGGGGGTCCGTTTCACATTGGTGGTTCAACAAACTGAGTTTGAGAGGTAACTCCGAGTTGATAAAGCCTGAGATGAGAAACTCAGAGTTTTCCGTTTCACAACAGCCGTTCTGAGTTGGTTTAATCAACCCAAGTTAGATAACTCCAAGTTTATCATGAGCACCAAGACTTTAAAACGCCATCATCAATGGAACCCAGAAACATCGAGTCACCATGGCAACCGCTGGAAAGAAAAGGTCTACGTACTTCACCCCGCTGGAATTAGAAGCCCTGATGCAGACATACGGTGAATATGAGCATATATTCTGGAAAAAAAGTAATACGACCACAGCTGCAAAGGAGAGACATGCAGCGTGGGAGAAAATTACTGAGAGAGTGAATGCGTAAGTTTTTATATTTTATTTATAATAAACGGCATGCACGTCCAATGCACGCTCATCAAGATTATCAATATGCAGGTTAAAATGCTGTTGAAACTAAAAATGGATGTTCTTCTAGATGCAATCAGACGGGGGAGAAAAGGACTTTGCAACAACTTCAATAAAAAGAACGTCAATATAAAGAAGACCAATCTTGAAATAGAAATATTTAACCACAAGCTACAGGTGTTGGTGCCTAGTCATTTATTTTCTTTATGTAACTGAATAAATTTAATATACTGTTTTCCATTTGTAGGAAATAAAGAACCCAAAATAACTGAATAGTGTCTACTTTTATTAAGATGATTGTTAGTTACCAAAAACATTTTGACAAACTGTCTCTGACCACCCTTCCATCTTGGACCTCATGGTGTCAGGTTTTGCCAACGCGGAAGTGTGGTGTGGACTCAAGTGCAGGAGGGAATCACCGGAGAGCAGCAGGATTGCATTTAACCAAAACTAATTTATTTCTTATAAAAACAAAACTAAAGACTCAAAAACACTACACACTGTAGTGACACTAGAAACTGGAAACGTGAAAACACACTTAGAAACACTATACCAAACAATGATCCCGCAACCAGAACTCAAAACCCCAAAGACTAAATACAAAGAACTAAATGAGACACAGCTGAACCA
>JBAMHV010000007.1:8491480-8519293 GCA_037177535.1 Pseudomugil gertrudae | reverse complement strand
GTTTTTTTGGGCGGGGCTTTAAGTCATCCATGGTCCTCACAAGTATAGATGAAGGTGTGTTTGGGTCAGAGCTGTGTGTACAGATGTGTGTATTTCTGTGTGCTGGCTGACAATGTGTGTGACTATCATTCTGCTTTTGCTTTTGTTTGCATCTCCTCACCATTGAAGCATGCAGAGGAACGACTCTTGCTTGTTTCTAAGCACATCACAGTAATTTATATCACTCATCATTTTTTAGTTACTTCTTTGTCTAGACAGCGCATTGTTATTGTTACTAAGTAGAATATTTTTGCTTTTAATGTGGTCCATGGTGTGATTGCATTACATGTTCTGCAATCAAAATGTCATATTTTATTTGCAATTTTGCATTTGCAGGTGTTTGAATAAGTAAGACTTAATTCTAAGACATTGTTTTCTCCTGTCCCATATTTATTCATCAGTCATATTTTAAATGTATTTATTTTTAAGGTAATTCATTATTTTCACAGTGCTGAATACATTTTCTGACTCAACAATATAAAGCATGCATATATGTATGTATGTATGTATATATATATATATATATATATATATATATTCATTAGTTATCAGTTGTTCATTTTGAAAATAGACATTTTTAGTGAACCTCTAGATGCGCTCAGTGTCCTCATTCTATTAACAAGTATGCCATGGGGTTATAATTCATGTTTTTGCTAACTCTATGCTGAAAACTCAGTCCTGTTATTTTCAGTCCTTTTAATCATTTTATGAGTAAAAATGATGAACCATCCATTTCCATTCGCAACATGGAAATGGCATCCATTCGGTGGAATGACCCATATATGTGCAAAATATAAATGCAGCAATTTATGTGACAGAAACACAAAGTGTAAGTTAACCAACATATATTAGTAATAAATTCACAGGGTTCTGTTTGTGTTGTCCAGCCACACAATTGACTGACAGCCACGATTTCCAAATGAGAGAACAAGAGCGACCAGAAGAGGAACGGGGAGAGGGAAGAATTAATTGGATACAGAAAATTAGCATAACATTAATGAAAGCTCCCTGTTGAGACTCATAATTATGAAATGGCGCGAATCAGAGAACGGTACCTTCAATGCTTATTATAGCCAAGTGAAGAAAAGCTCACAGAGAAGGAGCAGGGCTGCTGTTTTTGTTTTTCTATAACAATGATTTTCTATACAGAAAGCAGCTCTAATGTGCCTGAAAGAGAAAACAAATAATTCAAGTAGCTGTAATTACACACTGAAGGTTCTCCTGTTTACCCTTTATTTTGGTGATGGTCAGAGCTCAGAAACGGGAACAATACGTGTTCATGCCTTGTTTACTGACAACTAGCATTTTATGTAAGAGTTTAAGCTGTTTATGTCGAAACCGTCTGAGCATGACTCACTTAACTTCCGGAGTGAAAATATTTAAAAGGAAGATGTCATTTCAGTTTTCATACTTTTTAGGCTTCAATGAATATTTCAGCATTTCACTGAATTTGCACTTTTTAAGGGACAACAGGAAAATATTCTGCGATGCACTGAGCCATGGTTTCCACTGTTTGTTAATTCATAAACCTGGACACAAAGCAGGGCTTTGGATTAGATTACGCACCGTTCTGTTGAGAAGTATAACTTCAAATAGTCATTTAGACTCCCATTTGAGACATAAGAGGTAAAACTATAAAGTCTTTTACTAAAACAAAGCAGCAAGAACAGTGAAGATGAACAAAATCTTTCCCTGATCTGTTGATCATCCTTTACGTTTATATTTCCCCCTCCCTTTTGGCATCCATGTTTTCAGTCTGGGAACTGCGGATGTCTAGTCAGTGTTATTCAACATTTTGCACACTTTGCAAATGATATTTTCTCCTGCTCTTATCTGAGGTTGACAAGTAAAAATATACCCTTTCCTCACATTAAACTACAAAATAATATGTCTGTGGAATATGCCTTTCCCAGCATTTATCAGTCCTTCCAAAAGAGACTGACAGTTTCCTGGCTGAGGGATACAACTGGCCTTCTTTCACACTCAAACACACACTCTTTCTCTTTATGTTTTTTTTTTTCATTTCTAGTGTATAAGCCTTTCCATGTATTGGAGCTGCCGGCTTCCTACTATTCAGCCTGAATATAGCCCTTGTTTTCAGGCGGAGAGCCAGGTCTTTTTGGCTGAGCTGGGGAGGGATATTACTATGTCAGGAGGGAACTATCAAAAGAGAACACTGGATTAGTCTGCTACAGGGATGTTCACTTTACCTCCAGCTGTATAGCATCAAAATACTGCCATCCTCCCTGAGACAAAAACAGCACACATTGCTATGTTTACGTTGGAACAATTTGGCATTGTTACGATAACCAGTTTAAAACCTGGTGAGCATCCATCATTCCTGTAAGGACTCCTGATGTTGTCAAACAAGCTTCTAAAGCTGCTGTACTAATACCAATAGGTAGCTTATTCGTGATAGAAAATATCCTCTGAATCTTTTCCGGAGTTTATTTTTTTCCCGTTTCTGTTGTACAGATCAACTAGAGATGGGTAGAACACGTTGATTAAAGCCGACATCAGAAAAGTAGGAGAGGTGAGGAGCTGAAGGTCAGATGAGATCATTTGAGCATGCAGTGAATGATTAACAGTCTCCTTTCTCTCAGTAATCATTTTGAGAGTGCCCTTGATCAACCTAGTAAACCCATGCCTGTCACTGCAGCAGTTTTGACCTTACATCGTAATCTGACTGGGAGATTGTAACTTTATGGGCATTTTTTATTCGTTGTTGCTGGTTCAGGTCAGCCCTGCTGTCCAGTAACAAAATGTCCAACTGAAGTGACAAAGTTCACCAGTAGGCATAAGCAGCATTGGGTAAACAGGTTGATAAAAAGTTCATGAGTGTTTAATGGTCGTGTCTTGCTGGCTGCCATGATCTCATAATGGCAGTAGGTATCATCACCAAAGTTGTTCCTAGTTTATATAATGGCATCATTGAAAATGAACATAAATAACATTTGATTTTAAAAACATTGGGCATGTAAATTATTTTAAAATAACGTTTCAAGTATGGTGTCCCTCCTCAGATTCCTAAATAATCTTCTTGTTTTGAGTCTAACAAAGTAACTCAGTTGTTGGAGTTCAGCAAATCGCATCAAAGTAAAAAAATGTACAACTAAAATAAGGCAATGATAATAAATCTTTAAAAAAAATAATATAAAGGAATAAATAAAGTACACACGCAAAGATTTATGTGGGCTTTACTGTGAAAGCTGGGTTTAGCTTGCAGTGCAGCTGACTGACTGACTACACTACTCTCACAGAGGTTTGGATGAAAAAAGCAAACAGTAAAACCTTAAAATCAATCCAGATACAGCCTGGGAACAAGGGAAGTTACCCCAAGACGTTAGTTCTGTATTCACAATTTTTCAGACTTGATCATAAGAACTATTTGCAAACAATGTAGAGAAATCAGCTAGCTAGTCTAAGTCTTGCTACACTGTATTTACACATTTGAATAAGTGTATTAATCCATGTCTTTTTTCTGTCTCAATGAGACCGAATGTGCAGATACAGGCTTGATATCAGAAAATGTTAATGTGTAAAACATTAGAGAAACACGAGGACTGTGCTTCCACATCAGAGTGTAATAGAGATTCCTAAAGCATTTCAAGGAAACATCTGTTTCAATTTGTGGAGCAAGTTCAGGTTCTTACAAGCAAAATCAAGGAGAAAATCTGTTCCACATGACAGGTACATTTGTGGCACAAGGTTACTTCTAAATCATAAAGTCCTGATTATTAAATAAACTTGTTCCTGACATATTTACCCATCTGAGGTATTTTACAGACTGTGCACCCCATTGAGCGGGACACAGAAACACCAGGAGAAGTTAAAATGCTTGTGGTCAGTTATAGTATTGGAATGATTCTGCAACATTTGCAGCTAATATGAGACAGATTTGGAGCCCAGTGATGGAGTTAGACTCTGGCCAAGCATGCCAATACTCAAAGATCTCCCTCCCAAAGTCACTCTGGATACTCCTGCTTTGCCACAAAACATTAATACAGTTTGTTCAAAGTTATTTTAATAACTGATTGCCCCGATGGTCTCTTTGCTTTGTTTTAATTTTAATGAAGCACAAAATGGGTGAATGCCAAGTTTAAAAAAAAAGATGCTAATCACAATGAATGGTAGGCTTTTTTACCTGTTTTCCTCCGTGGTGTAACTTTTATGTTGGAAATGGATTTTGCAAGATAATAACAGTCTTTCTTTTTATCATTTCTGTAAAACAGGACAAACTTTAATATGGAATTTCTTTCTTAAAAGAGAGACCTGAGGTTGAAAAACTGTGAAATTAAACTGGGCCTGTTGCCTGGAGTTTGATCAGTATGTTGCTGTATGATTGGTTTACCGTAGACAGGCCTGCGCCTGGCCAGTGGCTCCAAGAAGCATTTGGATTCTGCCCAACAGGGTGGGCTGACCAAGTTGTAATGTCTTCCAGATGTTATCTGGCTAAACCAACTCTGATATATTTAAGATGACAGGCTGACCCCTGGTTCCTCACACTGCAGATCACCAGAGATTTTGTTTCTCCAGACTCAATATTGTACCTATGGTCTTTTAAGAGAACATTGAGCATAGTGTGAGAATGAGTTGTTCACGCTGTTAGCTGCTGTTAAAGACTGAATACCCAGACCGAAGTGTGTGCTTTAATACTTGTGTTAAACACCTTTTAATATCAAAAATGTTGCTTTTATGTAAATGAATCATTCTGCCCATCCTTCTCTTTCTGTATTCAGCTTCTCCCAAAAATTTTAAAGGAATTTTATTACACGTGTCAATAAAAACCATATTTATTTCCTATTTCATCTCTCTGTCAGTCTGTGGGTGATTAAGGAGCAACAAATTCTGTAGTCAGGGCACCAACAGAAAAGTGTCTGCTGTTCTCTTATCAATAAACGTGCTTGCTTTTATTTTTTCTTCCTTTAACTGGACTTGTGATGTGCCCTGTTGTGTTTGCAGTTGTGTGTCATCCTGGAGCCCATGCAGGAGCTCATGTCAAGGCACAAAACCTACAACCTCAGCCCCCGGGACTGTCTCAAGACATGTCTATTCCAAAAATGGCAGAGAATGGTAGCTCCACCAGGTAACTATCTACTACTAACTTTAAATTCTGAACTCCTCCACTTCATGAGGACTGGAGGAGTTGTATTTGATTTCTGAAGGAATGACTGTTAATATAATAACAACTAACCTAAAAAAATACAAGCTTTTATCCCATAAGGAATTAGTACTAAAACCTAAAGTTTCCTCTAATTAGCTTTTAAGGTGCCTTTTATACAGCTTTTATTTCCATCCCATCAACAACTATACAGGAATATGAATATTTTCCACTGATAATGTCCTTCCATTTCTTCATTTATGTTCCCAAATTAGCCACTATACATCTTAATCTCTCAGATATGTTATGCCTGTCAGGTATAAGAAATCAGAATTCAGGGTTGCCTCTTGAATCCCAACCCCACCAGTTTTAACAGGCCTCTTAGCTGACTGTGATTGATGTTTGTTGGGTAGTTTCTGAAAAGTACCAGACTTAAATTGGCTGTGCAGTTTTAAGTCAGAGAGAGTAAGCCAACCTTTTTTTTTTTCTTTTTTCCTTTGGACACATCGGAGTGGCTGCAAATTACAGCAGTGCTTAGCGAGGCGTGACGAGATGTCTTTAAAAACCAACACCAGTCAAAAAGCCTTTGACTCAGACCTGTGTAACTTTAATTAAGAGTGCGGGGTGTAATCAAACTGGTAGATCCAGCTCCCCGGCCAGCAGCTTCCCAGCGTCAGCGACGTTCTTCAAAGAAAAAGCAAAAAACCGAGAGAAAATAACAGTGTTATGTGAATATGAAAAAGACTTCTTACTGTACTGATAGCTGTGTTCTCATGGACTATAAAAATTATATGAAAAATAATAAATACTATCATTTATGCAAAATAAATTGTTTTATGTACATTTTCAGTTAAGTTTATTTTGATTAAGCTTTCTTAAAACTGTTTAAATGTTAAACATAATCAGTCCTTCTTGAAGTCTGTTTGACCCTTGAAAAACAGGTGATCTGTCTTTATTTTGCCACAATAGTTGCCTGATCATTGCAGTTCAGCTGAAATTGAGGTTTTCCTTATTGGTGGCATGTTATTCCCCTTTTCCTGCGATTCTTCTGCAGTTTGGAAACTAGTTGGGATTTAGCCAGGAAGGAAGCCACGGGTGCATTTATGCTCTGATAAGTCCTTTCGCTGGGAATGGAAGTGATTTTAGTGCGTCACCGGCTCTGCATCGGAGGAAACCAGTGGGATAACAGAAATGATTGTCTCTTACAATAGGCTTGCTTTTTTTTTTCTTTTCTTTTTTTATACACACGTCTGTCAAAGTCAGGGAATCAAACAAGGACAGATACTGATAAAAATTCCCTTTATTGTTTGGGGTCTGATTTATAGTTTCAGTTTTGTTTATATCACCAGGCTCTGATTGTTATAACTGAATATGAGAGCATCTCCCTTGGTGTGATTAGAAGAACCTCAAAAAATGTATTTCATTTTCAGACATCTGTTTGAAGATCACAGCAGTTTTTTCTGCCTCTCTTGAGATTAAAAGGAATAATGTTTTCTAACAATGACAGCCGGATTTGTAAAATCATGTATCCATAAATTATGCACCACCTAAATGCTTTTGTAAAAAACGCAAAACACTGAGCTTCCTACTTAACCTGTGTCTGTAACTTATATCTGTCATAATAATGATTCTGCCCTTCAGGTTTCATATGCAGCAATAGCTGCTGTTTAGTAACATCTGCATAGCATTGAATGTTCAGTTATTTCTTTCCTTATTCTTTGTTGTCGTCTCTGATCTCCTTCTGCTTTATTTGTTTGAAAAACTATTGAACCATCTCAGTAAAATAAAACGTGATTTTGGCTCCGATTTCAGCTGGACATCCACAGAACTTCAAAACGGAAATATTTCCCACAAATCACAAAAAAGGTATCTTTTCTCTCAGACTGTCAGTCGTCTTTACAGAAAGCAGCTTTCTGGTGCTTGCTGGAGTGGACGGAAATACATTTTTATGTGAAAGCTTTTCATGGATGCTCAACCGCATGCTCATAAATTAGGTTGGGAATTTTAATGCATGTAAAGACCTGGCTAAAACATTGATTAAATGATTAAAGCTATAACTTGCCCATGCTCAGCATTTAAAAGTAATGGAAATAAAATAACGTGGTAAATTTGGGGGGGGGGGTCAAACACCAGTGTTTTCTGCTTCTGCAGAGCACCTTTATTCTGGTTCATGCTTTTGAGGAACATTAACAAATTTGCATTACGTTGAACATCAGGGTCCACTGTTGAGTATTTATGCAAATGAGAAAGGGGTTCTTTCATACTAGTGCATGTCTTGGGAGATGTTAATGCTGTTGTGGTTTCACCTATGTAGATAACAAAGCATGGATCATCTTACTTTAGCAGCTCTTACTTGTATAACTTTTCTAAGTGTGTGTGTTGTTTGCATGCATAAACACAGCTGTTTCTGCATGTCTTTAAGTCTGTACAAGTGGTTATTTTTCTTACACGCACCCACAAACACACTGCGCATACACCCTACACCTTGTCTCCGTCTGTATGCATTATGTTCTTGGCATTGCCTCTGTTTCTCTTTGCTGGTCGCGCCAAAGCTGAGCCTGCCCGACAGACAACCACGAAGAGGAGGAAACGGAAGAACTCAGCCAGCAGCGCCAACAGCAGCGTAGGCACCACCGGAGGCAAGAAGCGCAGTCCGGCCACCAACTTCAGCCTCTCCAGTCAGGTACCTGTAAGCATCAGCTCCACTCGGTTTGCCTTCTCTTTTTATTGTTTTCTTTATCTCAGACTGCATGTTCAGAGGGTTAAAAAACAAGCAAAAGAAATTCCTAATGGTATTGCAGCTATTAGGTTTAATTTATCTGCACAAATGAAAGAAATGGCTCCTGGAGGAGAGAGTAGAAAAGCAACTCAACCCGTGTGGTGAGACAGAGAATGCTCGAGGGACTTAAATGAAAGCATAAGAAAATATGTCAAATATCACAAAGAGTGACACAAGCAACATTAGAAATGATCAAAGCAGAATGTAAGCAAAACTGCTTTTTTTGCAGCTTGGTTGCAGGATATATATTATATGTAATTATTGTAGCTGCCTTGTAAATGTTTGGCCTGTGCTTACTTAAAGAAATAATCAAGCTTCTCGGAATACATACCAAATGTTTTAAAAGACCTGGTTGACCCAATGGTCAATTAAACAGCTACATCTGGGAGGTATGGGAAAATGAAGAGGTTTAGAATCCCAGTAGCAAACTGGAAAAAATGTGGGTGGGGTAAGTGACGTGCCGCTGTCTCACAATGACAACCCGGAATATTTTGTGATAATGGGTGTCTGGTAATAAAGATGCAAGACAGTGAAAACAAACAAACAAAATGTGAAAGTTTAAGCTCTATAGACACGTTCATTCCCAACTAATATCTCTTCAAATGATCTATTTGCCATCATTATTATTAGTACAATATAACTTCCAACTCCTCATATGCAGACGCTTTTTAAAAGTCCTTCGCACCAGTTCACATCTGCTTTAATTTTGTGTGGTTATAATGTACTGTTAATTCTGTACTAACATAAAGCAACAGTATAAAACTTGAATTCTGTTAAGCTCAATATTCAGCAAGTAACTGCTCTCTGAAGGAGACTGGATGGGGTTGAATAAGATAACATCCAACTCCCAAGTATGAATCGTTATTTGGACTTCCTCTCTATTATTGTGCTACTATGCTGCACATTAAGGTATAAAGTAAAGAGGGTTATCACAAATGCATTAAAATACAAGTGGCTACAGGAAGCTTTGCCAGTGTTTGCTGTTATGATACCATAACAACCATAGCACTGTGAATCCAAACTGTGTTCAAAACACACACATTGTAAATATAGACACTGTATAATCAAATATAACATTGACTTAATAGATGACCACACAGCATATTCCCTCTCTAATGTAATTCTAACTTCTCAAATATGCATTTAGTTTTTTCATGTATATTTTTATTTGCTTCCTCTGCTTTGTAGTGTTCTTTCTGTTTTCTCTTGTATGGTTGCTTTGGTCTTATTGTGTTATTTTTAATAAATAAATAGAAATAAAACAAGACTGACACAGTTGTCTCCTGACCAAGCTTCAGCAACATCAGTTACCATTTTGAGCGAATAATTGAAAAAATTGGTTTGGCTATAAGGGTAAAAAGGAAAACTGTTGTAATAAAAGTAAAGAAACTATCAAAACTGTAAATTTAATTAGTCTTAGTAACATAATGAGCAGTGTATTTCTCCTTTTATATTTTACTACTTTAATGAATATAAAACAAAAGGTAACTGCATGTCTGGCTGAAATTTCTGAGTTATACTGTACAAATTTTTGTGTCAATAGTAACTCCCAAATGTACCATGGCAATTTAGTGCTAAATTCATTTTATCCATATGTTTATTATTTTTAGATTTTTCTCTTTCTGCTGTTTAACTTAAAAAATGTAACTAGGTTTGAAACTAGTTTTATGGACATCTTGTAGAGTTGAGATGCCTGATTTGGTGACATGTCTCTAAAAAAGACCACTTGACATACTTAAAGGTTAAACAACCTCCTCTGAGTGTAACGCCACATGACTGACGCTCCCCTCAAGGATTTAATGCTGTTGTGAGTGTTTTGTCTGCAGAAGCTCTACTTTTATTCCATAGACTGCTCATTATATACATGCTGTATTACATTTACTCCACAGCATCCAATTTACTGTTCTGTAGCTGTGCCGGTGCTGCACTCAGCCGTTCTTGAGCACAAATCATTTTAGCACAACAAAATAAATAAAGAAACAAACAACTGCACTGATACCATTCATAGTGTTGCTGATTGGCATTAAAGTGCATCATCTAGTACATGGGATTAATGCAGCTTAATGTGAAACTTAAGGGTGCTAATACATTTCTATACAGCGAGTATAGTTGAGCTGTCCAGTTTCCCAGAAGGGATGTTCATGCAATGTTAATTTGTTTTAAAAAAATAGACTAACTGTCTGATTTGATTGTTTGTGTTGGAAATGACTTTTAATGCAGAAGGTGCATCACATAGAGGTGGACAACGGTTGTGATTGCTTTCATTTCCTTTGAAATATTTCAGCATTCTCAGACTTCAGTTTTAAAACATTGTTACAAAAAGGTTCATTAGTGCCTGCTATCAAAAGCATGTTTGCTGGGAGTGCATATTGTCAAAATACGAATCCAAATTTTGTATTTGAAAACTAATTTGTTTTAGGGACAAAGAAAATCTATATTTGCTTTGGTTGAAGAATTAGTTCGGGTTATCATGTTTGCTTTATGTTAAGCCACATGGTTGCTCGTCTGATATTTTCCTCATTTTTCTAATTGTTTTTTTTTTAATAGGAAACACACTCAAGTACCCACACATTCTGGTCTGACCCTCAATATTCTGTCTGCTGATTGGCCATCTTGTCATCTTTTTTTTTTTTTTTTGCCCTGGCTGTGTTCCTTTACCTCCTTCTCTCCATCTCAAACATATCACACATACATAATGTACATCTCACACACATATACACACAGTACGCACAAATTGTTTTCTCTCTAGAAGCCAGCATGGCTCTGTGCCAGCTCTCATTATCACCGATATCTGTATACCCCCCCACCCCAACTCCTTCCTCCTTCAGATGCACACTCTCTTCCTTCCATCTAACCACCCCTCCCACCCACCCCCTTTCTTTCCTCCCAGCCACCACCTTCCCACCCACACACACACAAACAAACACACACATACACATGCACACATCAGCCATACCACTCGTGTTGTGCATTCACACGTCTCTTTAAGACAGGCAGCGTGGCTGGTTACATGCTGGTTACATATGTTGCGCGCCTGCTGTCTTTGTCTGAGAAGTTGTTCGTTTGTGGCTGAACACAAGCCTACGTGAGCCCAATAACAATAAGGAGTGGACCCTCGCAACGGGAAGGGGGGGTTACCAACGGCTGGAGAAGAGGAGGCATGGGGGAAGGAAGGTGGTGAATGAGTTTATATAATGAGCAACAGTGACCTCTAGCGGTCAACATGTGGAATATGTGTTGCCTCGTCCAGCAGGTTAGAAATATTTTGTTTAGTCTCCAGATTATAAGATTGGAAGGCAAGCTTCACGTATATTGTATCATAAAACCGTCACTGCATACAAACAACTTGGCAATTTATAAGATTATAATAATTTCTAGGCACACATGTGACTCTGGCATAAACAACTTCTGGCAGAAATGATCTCTTTTTGCAGATGATAATATAAGTCTTGTTTCATACTTTGAACAAATGACAAGTATTGGCTCAGAATCCACAACCTGTTAAATAATACTTTCAGTTCAGTTAACTCACAGATGTCAATATTTTCTCACAAGAACACCAAATGTGAATCAATCTGCTACAGAAGATAACTCCCAACAAATGCTCTGTTTACTCTGAGAATAAGTGAGAAATGAAGTGACACGTGGCTGGTTTTGGTATTTTCAATCTGCCATTGAAAAAATGTCGGCAAATACTCCACAACACTCAGGCTAAACTGAACCATGTTGGGTTTTGTAAGCATCTGAAGAATTTTGAAGTACATAAAGGCCCTGTGACCTGATATATACCTTTACAACCATTCATTCATTCATTCATTCATTCATTTTCCATACCACTTATTCCAGTTCAGTGCCCTGTGTGGCCTAACCCAGCAATCATTGAGTGAAAAGCAGGCTACACCCTGGATAGGCCACCTTTCCATCTCAGGGTCAACATAGACAGACTAAATTAAACCTTTTTGCTAAACAAATGGATTAATCTGTCTTGCACCTCTAATTTACTTGCAAGCAGTGTTTTCAGTCGGAAAAATTCAGAATTTTTTTTATCATTATCCAAAGTAATATAGTAGTATATTCTTATAGCTTTGCTTTCTTTGTGCCTGCTCACTATAACTTTGTGCAAGAGCATGTTCTGAAAACCATAACACAACTCACTGCATACCACTGTTAGCTCTGCTTTAAATCACATGTCTTTCAGTTGCAGATACTGTGAACATAAACATTGCTTTCTATAGTGATCCAACATAATCCTTTTTATATTTTGTTTATGTTCTTACCTGGAAATATTGGAGCTCTTCATCACCCTGTCTTTAACCCCTTAAGACCTAACATATCATATTTGATACATACTGTCTCTGAGACATTTTGCATCACTTTATAGCAGAAACTTTTCACAAAAACCTGTTGTTCACTAAATGATGCTGGTCTCCTGCACCCTGGTCAGTATTAGAAAGCATAAGATTACACTATACTGTTGCCATATTACTGTACTACTATACCTTACTATTTTCACCTATTATGTAGTAATGAATAGTAAATATACCAAAACTACAATTGTTATAGGGTCAAATAAAAGCTTTCAGATTTTAATGGTTGTTTTTGCTCAGTTCTTCTTGGTCAGATGTTAAGGGGTTAAATGAGCACCTTTAAAAAAACTGATGATTTGGGCAAAATAAAATAACTGCATTGCAACGATAGTGATGTTTTTCAAATTCTTTTTAAAAAAAGATCAGGTGTTAAACATGTTTAAAGAAAATAAGGAATAATAAATTCTACATCCATTTTACTCATGGTTATAAAGGACAAACTTCTGTGGTGAAAGTGTCATGACTGGAAACCGGGAGATGAACACAAAACAAACAAGCTCATACAGACTGTATGAAAACTCTAGTAATTGTCTGTTTTCATATGCTTTGAGGAACACTACTGTAATCCCTGTCCCCCTAAAATACCACTTGTTGTTTTGGAGCCCTGCGGAGAAAATATGTGAAGCTATGCTAATGACACCACTCAGTGAATCAAGGGAGCAGGGAGGCATTCAGTGTTGCGTTGTTCCATTCAAATCCTCGGTGCTCACCTAGTGCAAAAGCTAACTCTTAACAAGATGAGTAGACAAGTTGACAGTATTAATTAGATCATAATTAGTACTCCCCCAGTCCCAGACTAGCCACCAGCTGTTATCGTTGGAGGGGTTTTCTTCAGGAGGGTGATGGGAAGGGGGGTGCCTAAAATTGGCCAGAGGTAGGTTGACAGGCCTCCTCACAGGAACAGATGGTGAATGCAAGCTTTGTTGGCAATCACTACATTTTAGCTAATGACTTAATTAGCTATGCAAATTGACAAATCAGTGGCGATATTGTCATTTAGTAGGAAAGCTCACCTAAATTAATTAGCCTGATTAAGGCCTAGTGGGGTGTAGAAGTGGTCTCACGAAGGAGGAGGTTGAACTGTGTGATGTCGGTGATTCCCATCAAAGTGTGTGTTTATGCTCAGAGTTTTGGGTGGAGAGTTTCAGTTGTTCCCAGTTGCGTAGTTTTGTTTGTATGTTGTGATTTCGGCGTATTACATTAAAGCACATGCAGGATGTATCCGCATTCGAGTTCTTTTGTCTGTGTTTGTTTTCAGGTTTGTGCGGTTGCATGTGAGGATGTGATTGTACGGTAAGCTTATCTGGGCTTGTGTGCCAGTGCATGCGCTTGTTTTTGTGGGTTCGTTGAAGAGGAGACGGCTGAGGAAGGCGAGATCTCCTGAGCAGCGTTGACACACATGACCAGTGAAGCGTGCGCTCCATTTAACTGAACGGCTTCTTCCTGGGTTACGATGGGTGGCGCTGATGCTTGCCGGGAAAAAGGATGAGATAAAACAGTTCTCAGAGAAGCTATGACTCTGAGGATATTGATTGGAATTTTAATCTATAAATTACATACCAGTGATAATTTCTTTGGGTAAACACAAAAGCATAACTAAACACCAGACACTTTTAAGGGTGTTTCCCTCTCTATCAGGATTTTTCACATCACACAAGTCACAGTTATCACAAGATAATGGATAAATCTCTCTCTTTTCCTTCCATGACCCACTGTGAGAGGGCCATCTCTGTGAAATATGTCTTACATGATGACTATTGATTGGGGTGAGAAGGCTACAGAGCGCTGGGTGAATCCACTTGGTACGGGAAACTTTCATTTGCACAGAAAGCTTCGAGGAGGGGTTGACCATGCGTATGAGTTTACTGGAAAGAGCTGCATTTGTCCTATACACACTGAAACACACACATCCTTTCATTCAATTGCAAGCAGGGGGTCTGCATAGAAGCAGGAAAATACAAACCTCCCATTAAGAGTCAAACGGGTACTCCTTCTCCAGATGAAAAACACAATACGACTCATGATATGACCTGTGAAGAGTCTCTGTAAATGTTTGTCTTTATGACCTTACAGTATCTCAGTTTAAAAAGTGGCTGATTAAATTCCTATGAAGAGGAGCAGACAACATACATAATCATTTATTTGAAGTATTGCAAATGTTATGATGAGGTTATATTAGGTGCATCACTGCTTATTTTAAATGCCCATGGTGGTTTGTGCTGAGAATTAGTTGGGAAGAGTATGTGTTTACTTCTTCTGGGCAGATTCCGCCCTCATTTTGGCATATAGATGTTGAATCACCCAAAGGCAGCCATTCCTGCACAAGCTCAAACACATGACAGCTGCTTGAATTAAAATGATATTTCTGGATTAAATTACAAAACAAACTAAAGACTACTTAAAAGAAATTTAAAAACCAAAAGAAATTAAAAGAAGACAAAATCAGGATTTGGATGACGTGAATGAAAAATAGTGAAACAGATATGAGGACAGTTTTAACATTGGAGCTTGTTGTGTTGTTTTCAGTACTGTCCTCTGCTTCTCTCTCCTCTCACAGGACGTGATGGTTGTGGGTGAGCCGACCCTAATGGGCGGTGAGTTTGGTGATGAGGATGAGCGCCTCATCACCCGTCTGGAGAACACGCAGTACGACGCCACTAACGGTCTGGATGACGAGGACGACTTTAACAGCTCACCCGCTCTAGGAAACAACACCCCCTGGAGCAGCAAGCCCCCCGCCGCCCAGGATAGCAAGCCCGAGAGCACAGCGCCCCAACCCTCTCAGTAGAACAAAAAAATAAATAAATAAAAAAGTAAAAAGGAGAAGAAAACAACAGATCCTTGGCTCCATGTGGACTGGACTTTTAAACCCTAGCCCCCCCCATTTCCCTGAGGGCAGTGCTTCTACGCCTCATAATATACTGAATCCGAATCCTCGTCTGCAAGCTCACCATCGGCATGTCTAGCCAAACTGCGTCTGTCTGGGATAGTTTCTTCTTCTCTGAATCATTGTAACACCTAAGAGAACACTCAGAACGGGCTGCGCTGTTCAGACAAGAAATGCATACGATGTGTGTGCAGCTGTAATGTAAAAATAACAAAGCAGGCGGGGGCTTTTTTTGGTTTTATTTAGCTTTTTTGGTCTTTTTTTTCTCTTTCCTCTCCAAGAATGCAGTGGGAAATTTTCTGATCAAATTCTTCTCTTTGGACTTTCAGATACAAACAGCTCTTCTGGTGGGACACCACAGCTGTGATTAGTTGACCTGCAGGTCACAAGTCATCTCGTTGACAGTAGACAGTGGGAAGGAAAGAAGAGTAAAAACAACAAGCAAATGTCTCAGAAATAGAAAGCTTATGAAGAGAGAGTGGTTTTTTAACAGCCAGCAGAGCCCATGGAAGCATTTCACCACATTGGAGACAAATAAAACATTGACTGAGGCTATTGCATTTTTATTGGAAATTCAGTCGGCTGTTGGGTTTATTTCTGCTCTCGCTGTTTATTATCAATTTCCAATTAAGAGGAAATAAAATTTCTCTACCGATATGGATGCTTTCTGAATGAGGGAAAAATCGTGTCTTAGGATTGTTTTTCCACATTACTATGGTCGTCACAGATTGTGATTTCATGCAAACCAGTTCGATTGTGTTCGTCTTTTGCAGTCACATTGTAATTTTGCCAATCAGTATGTGAACTTTGCCGACATGCGTTGATGCTTTTTTCTTTCTTTCTTTCTTTACTCCTCCTGGACTTTTTTCCCTTTAACGACCTACTCCCAAACTGATATTAAAGCTGTTTCCTGCATGATTTTATAGAAATTTTATTTTGTTTGATATCTGTGCTTTTTAAAACACATCAATCAGATTCTCTTTCTTGTGTTCATCAGTTTGGGAACACTGTAACAAGGTTTGTAGCTCTGTAAATAGAAGTGGAATCTATTTTGTCCACCGTAAATAAGCCACTGAAAGCAGTTTGGAAATGGCAGCTGTTTTGTTTTGTACCAGAGGTTCAGATTTCTGTTGGGTGGTTTGGATGGATACTGGTTTGCCTCTTTTAGAACCATGCTTTTACTCTTCCCCGTCCTCTAATGCAGAACCAAAGCCACAAACGTAATAAGCAGACACATGGTCAGATGATCATTTTTACTCTGTTCTGTAATAAATTGCGGGAATAAGCTGAATTTAAATTTTAAACATTAGGATAAAATCCCATCCACCCCACAGAAATGTTTTAAGTTCCCAGTGTTTGTGTTCACAAATGTTCTTTAATCTTTAATTGACCTGATACTCCAGTATATCCCTGATCTCTTTTGTTGAACTATTGTTTAAAAATGGGCAAGAAGACAATGACAGATATCTTTATACAACTGGAACTAATGGTTATTTATTTGTGCATTTGTAAGGAAGCTAACACATTTTTAAATATGTTTGAGCTTAGTATTATTAGACACCATTTGTACATTATATAGAAAAGGTGTTCAGTGTCATATCTGATGTCTGGTATGTATGCTTTACCATTATGTGTGCCAATAAACCGTGCTTACAAATAAGCTGATTTTGACTTGGTTACACCCATGATGTGTGTGTGGGTGTGTGCTTGTGTGTATGTATGTGTGCAGTCATTTTTTTTTTGCACATATTTACTTTTATAAACTTGTTAGCTAAAAATATTAAAAAGTATAAACTTAAATGATATAAATGTCTTATAAATGTCTGTTAGGAAGCCAATGTTTTCATCAGTTTTACTGTAGATTTTTTGACAATTGTTTAAGTTGCCCAGGTAATAGTGTGCAAATTCAATTACACACTTCAGGTAAAATAACACACTTTAATTTGGGAGGAAATTTCAAAACACTTTGTTTTATCCTCAGTTGCTAATTTAAATGGACATATTCTTTATTTATTCTGGGGGAAATTATATTTTTAGATTATGACATTTCCCAGTTTCTCCTTTATTGGTGTAAAGCAAAAAAAGGGGGGAAATCTATTTATATTCATTCAAATTCCCTGTGCACATAATACGATTTAATGGCAGAAAATGGGTCATCGTTTTTTTAAACAATGTATTTTTGGAGCTGCCATTTTCTTCATAACACTTAATGATTATTTTAGAAAAAATTTTCAGAGGAAAAAATGGTAGTTTTTGTCTTAAATAGAAACCAAACAGCGACTACCTATTGGGCAAATACATTCACTGTAAATTAAAAAAAAAGTAAATTAGTTTTTTAAGCTTTTTGGGAAAAGTGATATGTTACTGCATTAAGAGATATCTTTACAAACAAATACTTAAAATGTGTCATATCCTGACCCTTTTCTTTTTTCCCCTAAAATTATTTCCTACATCGTCTGTATTACTCAGTGTTGTCTGAATAAGGTCTGGGACCCTGTCACCAGCTGGACAAGCGGACAGATGTCATGGCAAATTTTTGTAAATTGTTTTTTTTTTTTTTTTTTTTTGCAGATCAATTTCTATTCATTTGAACATTTATCATTTAAGCTAGATTAAGTGGATTCTAAGAACAATTATTTTATTTGTAGCTTGTCTTGAAAAATTATTGCCTCAAGCCTTCTGAGTAGCTTAAAATTTTGAGATGAATGGAATCTGAAACACTGTTAAACATGGAACATATGTGCACTTTATTTATCCACATAACTCAATGGGAAGAGGCTTTAGCACTGTTGTTGGGTAGATTTTTAAATCCAAGATGATTTGATGTAACTTTGGCGCCACCAAGTGGAAATTGTATGTTACTGCAAAATGTAAAGTTAAAAAAAAATTAAGTTAAAATTTTTGTTTTGTTGGCACTATGATACTTTTCAGATATATAAAAACGGTGTAGTTGAGTGTAATAAAATTACGCTGATATGTTTTATGTCAGTGGTTTAATTGAGAGAGAATTTTAAATGTCCCTCTTCATTGAAAAATTGTTCAGTTTGACCTATTTTATATCATCGGTATAAAAGTATTGTCACGAATTTAAGCTGATTTATTTCTTGTTTGCGAAGATGTTGATTCCATGTCACGTGTCTCATAGGTCACCTGACTCCTTGCGTCTGCGCTGAGATGACGTTTCACAGGGCGACGCAAGCGTGTGACCACAGTAAAGATGGCAGACCTGTCGGGGACCGAGCTCTCAGAAGAAAAAGAAGCCGAAATTGAACTAAAACAACGATTTAACAGACAGTGGGGTGATTCGCATCGGTCGCATAAGATCGGAATAAGCCCTGAGTCGCCAGAAACTCTGGGGTTTTACGATATTACCGCTATCAGAAGAGAGCAGCGGGATCTCTCTGCAGGTAATCGTTGGGTCTCCCCAACTGACGTTAACCTATAGCTACAACCCTCAGACGTCTTCGTGCATTTAAACTATTTATCTTTTATCTCTGTTATTGACTTTTTCGCTCATTTGACTGAAAAATTATTTTTATATCAATAGAAGTTGTATTTAAGTTGAGACAAACGCTAAAATGCCCGAAGTTGTGTCTCTGTGCTTTTACGGCTGTGCTGAGCTTGTTTACAGTCAGTGTTTTTATGCTAATTATCTAAAAGCTGATACAGTTTACACATTCTGCGTTGCAAGTTAAGAGTTTTCTGTGTTTTCGATGGGATAGTATCAAGTGGTAATTCACGTTTAGCCTCACGGTGGCTCACGATATTGGAAATAAGTGGGATTTACACCCCAATCCTCCGATAGATATTGCGCTATGAAAAAATAGCGCAATTAAATTGCAACAGATGACTTGAAAAGTAGTTATGCTGTTTTGCTATTTTGTTGGCAAAATATTTTGTTGACCTGCACTGATTATACCCTTTATCAGGAACAAGTATGTGTCTTTATCTGCATTTGAGAGTTGTTGTTATCTTTTATTGTGCTAAATGCAATAGTTTGTTCTACCATGTGCAAACGTGAATTATATTTTAACTTAAAGGGTTTAAACCACTGTGTCAGGTACCTTTTTAAGTTGATGAGAAGTTAATTTGCGTCCTACTTTGCAGAACCTGCAGTGTGACTATTGCACACATGTAGTGATGACGATGCTAAACTATTGCGCAGCTCCAGCCCTGGTATTACAGCTTATTTACCCTCCAGATTCTCTTATATATTCCTTATAGTAAAGTCCATTCAAAAACGTTGTTTAAAAAGCCTCTTCCACTCCTTTGGATCCATATTTTATATCCAGGTTTTATTTATTTCTTTTATTTAGTCATGGTAAATTTAATATCAGAAAAAGACAGAAGAGTAGAAATAACAAATAGTAATATAATCTCAGATTGCAGAGCTCCTACACTGGTCTCTGCTGGGATTTTTTTTAGCATTTTTTCCAGACTAAGTGTGCTTGTGTATTACTGTTTTACTGGTGCTTTCTGCTCCTGTCCAAGCTTAGCATGTCTCAGTTAAAATATACAAGTATATGCATGTAAATAATCTGCAGCACAGCCTTAGCAAGTTACAGCAATGTGGAATAAATAATAAACTTTCTTCTTGGTGGGTAAACAATAGTTAAGAGGAACTTCTTTACACAGGCAACTAAAGCAAAATCGTTGAATCTGTTAATTATGAACATTTTAGAATTGACTCATTTTTCAAATTTTTTATTGACCATTTAATTGGGGGAATATTTGGATCTGTTGGAGATTAAAATGAACATTAGTTTCAACTATAGTCTGATTCGGCTCAACAAGTTTTAAAACAGACCGTTTCCCTAAGCATTAACAAATTAACTTTCTCTGACTGATATCTCACAGAACGTGTATAAGCAAGTTTGACTTTTAAAAGAACTGAGACATAAAACCATTACTATTTAGTTTAATAACTCAGAACGTTCTTCCTCTTTGTGTCAGTGTAGCGCTCACACACTATTGTATTGTGATTGTTTTGACAGCTACACTTGTTGCAGATAATGGCTTTGTGCTAACACTGTGGCCCTCCTGTTGTTTCAGATCCATCATTGACACGCTTCATCTGTGCCGAACTCACCAGAGGTTACTTCCTGGAACACAATGAAGCAAAGTACACTGAGCGCAGGGAGAGAGTTTACACATGCATGCGTATCCCCAAAGAGCTGGAGAAGGTAACGCACAGCAACAGCTCTGAACTCCTGCCCTGTGTTGTTTTCAGCTTTCTTCATTTCACCTGCCTTTTTTTTCCTTCCTGTACAGCTGAGAAGCAATGTTATCATGCTATAGTTAGCCTGGAACTGCTCCAAACAGATTCACATATATATCTCTCAGTCCCACTAAGTCAATCATTACATTCAATTATTTGTATTTACTAATGGCATGAGATAAACAGAGCATTTGCTTTCAACCAGATATGTATCACCTGTACCAGATAATGAAACCCTTCAAAAATTAACCTTAGTCGCATCTTCACGTACATGTGAAGCAAAATCTTTGATACAAAACAGACACCCTGTTCACATCCTTGCTGAAATTGAGAACATTTACATTCAAGCAACTGTTTGGGGAAAGCATTAAAAAATGTTTTATTTTTTTTTGTTTTTTGTCCTTTAAAAAAAATTGAAAAGTTATTTACTCTTCTATAAATTCTAAAAATAATGCATTTATATCTTTAAAAAAAGTTTAGACTCAATTTTGTAAACTTTAAAACTCAATTTCAGTGGAGTTACAGTGATTCATGAAACTTCTTCTATTTATATTAGTTCTTATAATGAACAAAAGTGCAGCATCGCCACAGAATGACTTTATTTGTTATAATCTGGTCTGAATTATTCTGAAAGTGTGATTTGTGAACATATTTTCTGATTTGTAAAACCTGTATTTATGTAAATACGGATACATTTTTAAAAATATTTTAAATATTCTTAGAACCAGGTTATTTTTAAGATTTCTTTAAACACCTACTGACACATCTTTGTATAATATTCTAGAACAGTGTTTCCTCAACCCTGGTCCTCATGTACCCCTGCCCTGCATGTCTTAGAGGCAACTCTACTTTAACACACCTGATTCAAATTAATGAACTTTCTCATCAAGTTCTTTGTAGCCTGTTAACGAGCATTTATTCAATTCAGGTGTGTTAAAACAGGGTTGCCTCTAAGACATGCAGGGCAGGGATATTTGAGGACCAGGGTTGAGGAAACGCTGTTCTAGATAGCCTCTGTTAATTCATCTATCATCTGCCAATAAAGCATATTATTTGCTGTAAAGTAGAATATTTTCCAATGTTAAAAAATAAGAATGTTATGTTAAATGTCATGTTAAAATCCTGCAATGTCCTGTAGATTTTTCTTTAAAAAATTTAGTTTCACCTGCTTTTTTTTATTTTGGCCTTTTTTTCCCCCGTTAGCCATCAGATGGCAGTGTTGACACACATAAGACTTTAGCGCATCTCTAGCGCAACATCTTTTTCAATGATTGTTTTCTTTAGTCATATCCCCAACAAAGCTCTGCACATTAAGCCAGATGTGTGTCAGATGTGTTGCAGCAGGGAAACTCGCAACACTGGAGTTGGCCACCTGGTAGCTGATTGTTTCTGCTTTATTTTTATGAGAATCGCAGAATATCCATTTGTTCTTCCTCTTTGTTTAAATAATTTGAGCCTTTTTCTCCAGTGACAAAGAAGTACAAAAACATTAATATTCATTTAAAATGAAAGCCTTGAAAATGCATTTCCTGTATCTCAATAAACATGTTTTTAGATTTTAAAAACTATTTTACATTTAAGGAAATATTAATAAATCATTAAAATGCTCAGGACATTTTTTTGCCATGTTTAATAAACCTTGATCCTTGATGATCACAGCACTTCTTGAGGTGTTTGCATTGCAGATGTGTGCTGATTTAGTCAGGTATGTTATCGGGGTGTGCACTCAGAGCACAATCACAACATGTTGAATGAGCGCACGGAGTGCATTTTGGCAATGTTTTGATGGGTGTATCCTGCCAAATCTGCTTCCATATACAGAAAAGTGAAAGAAACATAATTTGACATCTTTGGCAGTGAACGCTCTGATTCAGTAAGATGATAAAAGGCGTCTTTGGCAGCCATTGTTCTCAGCTGCATTTCAGCAGTTTTTATTTTAGATCCAGATGTACATATGTTTATTTGAAGCTGGAATTGATCAGATATTGTTTTTAATCTAATGTACTTCTCTTCTCTTTTGCTTTCTTTTTTGTTTTAATATGAAATTATACTTCTTATTTTTCCAATGTTTTTGTCTTTGTAAAACACTTTGGGTCACCCAGTTGAAGCGTAAAGAAAATTTGCTTTGCCTATAGAAATGTAAAAACAGTCAGAACGATCACCCTGACCATCCTAATGCTAAAGTCTTTATATTATAACAATTTTAGTATCCCAGATTAGGCTACACAGTGTCCCTATTAAAGTTGGCATCAGAGAGAAAAACTGTGTGGACCGTTTTTATGAAAACGTCTCAGACCATCTGCACAAAGAAGAAAAACAGGTAAACTGGCTAAAGTAGATCCTGCAAAAAGGACAAAACATTGTTCAGCTCTTATTAACTTTACCACACATTGTCCACCCTCACTTTTCTAAACTCTAAATCATTTGTTTCAACTACAAGATGAGGCCATTGTTGCATCACTTCTGTATTTCAGGCCATTCCCTTTCCCTTAGGAGCTGTCTTTGTCAATATATCACTGGAGTGTAATGTGTGTTTTGCCTTTTGTAGATCTTTGTCTTTGCAAATGTTTTATTTTTAATATTTCTAGTGTTTTTATTGTAAATGTGTTTTAACTTCTCAGCCACCATATTTTTCTAGTCTCATAAAGATTTCTAAGTCTGTAAAACAAGTCGCTCAGTCGTACGTTAGTTGTTGGTCTCACACACTGAATTGATGACATGAAATCAGCTGGGAGATAATTGTTGGTTACAGTGACAAGTCGGAGCAGGTTCTAGTTTTTCTGTGTTCACAGTGTAAGTTGTGTTTTTGTTGTCTCTCCTAGCTGATGGTCTTTGGCTTCTTCCTGTGTGCGGATGCCTTCCTGTACGTATTCACTCTGCTGCCTCTCAGGGTGCTCCTAGCCCTCCTCCGCCTCCTCACGCTGCCATGTTGTGGCTTCAGGTCAGAGCTTAAACACACATTCTCATTATGCATGCTTTGTTACTGAAATGTTATGGTCTTTTATGTGACTATGCATGTAACTTTTGAATGAAAGTTGTTAGGCTGAATTAGGATTATAAAATCAAGCAGAAAGTGTGTTAAGCAACTTACTAACTCTAGTTTAGAGAACCAAATAGATAAATAAAATAATCAGATAATTTATTGTCATATTTTGTATTTTTTCATTGATTAAACCTTTATTTAATAAAATGCTTGCCTTTCCACAAATTTGTTTTGGTTCTTTATCTATACTTTCATTAAGATCCATTTTTTTACTTACCCAGACAAAGCTTATCGGTGCAATACTGAACTGTACCTTGTGTGAAAATATCTCAACATACCCTATATACTTCCTTGTCTGAAGCATCATCGTATCAAATCAAGATAAAAAAATCACAGTTAAATTCTGTTCAGCAGTTCAAATTAAAAATAAACCATTAGAAAATGTATGAGTTGTTGCAGTAAATAATCCAGCAAATATACAGAAGTGTGTATTGTATAACCCAACATCCCCTGGAGGTTGCTCAGTGTCCTTTTTTATGCCCACTTGCGCTTACTCTTCCCTTACCTTCCTCCCCTCGCAGAGCGCGCACATGTCCATACTGCAGAAGAAGCAGGTATGCTCCCACAGGCCCCTATAGGGATTTGTAAACATTATCAGTATCTCCAAGTCCCTCCTCCCACCCCCACCATGTCACCAGTCTCCATTCATTTTCATCTTGTCTGTTGATATGCAGCTTGGCACCAACATCACGTTCCAGTCTCCAAGGAATATTTGCTGATCATGCTTGGTCTTCCTCCTTGCCATTTAGTTTGTCAATGATATGGTGCACAACCTAAAGCTGGCAGGCTGGGCCATGCATAGCTCTATGCAGCAGTTTGTGAGAGTTAAAAGAAGTTATTCAACACTCGATACTGTCCATATACCCCCATCTGCTCTATAGAACCAAAACATCTGTTTACCACCCACAAGCCAGCTTGATGAAGCTTTCACTCCCTTTTTTTCCTGGCTTTTACGCTGGGTGTTTGATCCTGATAAGGTGTGAATTAGGCACAGTGATTGCTACTAGGAATGCAACACACAACTGACTGCACTCACACATAATATTTCTGTGTGTCTTGGAGATAGTGAGAACTGCTTAGTGGCAATTTCACTACAGTCACGGCAGCTTTGGATCCAGTGAGTTGTGCGTTTGTAAGAAAAAACTGCGTGACAGGGATTCTCTGTGTCGACACTTAAACCACCTAAATACTAAATAAAATATAACTGCATGCTTGTAAGTAGGGAGGGTTTTAGTTTTCATTTACCGTAAACAAAAAGTAGTGTTCTACAAACCAGGCGCACTCATGTTGTTTTTAATGCAGTGACTATCTTTTATGGTCTAAATGTTTTATTAATTGGACAGAAATTATAAAAAAAAAAAAAAGAAATTACGATACCGTAGGTTCTAACATTGTTCCTGGTGACCTGTTATTTATTATCATATTCATAATCTAACTTTGTTTATGCAATCTTTTTTATGTAGAACCAGACAAAATGCAAAGACAAACTTTGCTGAAGTACTTTTTCAAATTAAATCAATAATAAAAAAAACTGCTTAAAGTGGAGGGAAATTTGTATTAACATTTTTATTGTTTATTGTAAATTATTTTATTAAATGTTTTTTTTTTTATTTTTTAAAAATCAAGAACTGCGTACTAATTTAGAAATTTTGCTCATTTTGTAACAGATTTTATACATTTATATATGACCATTAGGTGGAGACATAGCCTGTAAAAAAACAAACCTTAATAAATTGTCTTTACAACATAAATATCTTTGCTTTTTTACACAATTTAATGTGAATCTAGTCAGTTTGATATGAATAGCTATGGAAAGACAATGAGCTAATGGCTTTTATGGAAGTTAAGCATGAATTAGTCTTTTATATCATAAAAGCAAAAGACCAGATGTTAATCCAAACCTTCCCCTTGCTGCTTACTGTTTAGTTGTTCACTGATTTAGAAGACATCTAGGCATATACAGGCTCTTTTCTTCCCACAGCCTGGAGTTGGCTCTCACGATGCTTTAAGATCTGCACTCATTTAACCTCCTCAGTGCATCTCCAATCTAAAACTGTTTTTCCCCTTTTATTTTTAAATTTATCAATTGCCACTCCAGTTGATGAAGGTAACTGTTGTTAGTGGTTAATATCTGTATTGTGGTGAAACCATGACGTTTTGTGATTGTTATGTACTTTACTGGAAAGTTGTTGGATGTTGTTTGTAAAATTATGTTTAACCTGTGTAATATGAAAAGCAAGTTTTGTGCTTAAAAGTAGCTTTTTAGTAGTAGCCAGTAGCAAGACAATGTAGTTTCTGTATCTGTATGTATGAATGATTGTAGTTTTTCTTTGGGAAATATGTTACTTTAGGTTTGGGTTTAGTTTGCAATCAGTCCTTATGAAGAGAGAAATGTATTTTGCTGCAGTAATAAAGCACTCATATGCACTCATATTAAGTAGTCACATGTTTAAAATGGAAAATACGCAGGGCGTTTTGGAGTTAAGCTCTCTTCAGCTCTTCCAAGATGTCTGTGTCACATTATTAACTAAATAACCAGTCCTATGGATTTGTCAGCTCTTCTCACAACATGGTCCAAAGCTGCCACTTCCAACCACAGCTATTAATAATGAAAGCTTCACATGTTTGACCTTCCTTATTTCCCTTAAAATAGACACTCTGCTGTAGTTATAACATGTGATGCCTGCATACTTTCTTTTTTTAGACATGTTACAAAATTTCAAACTAATCTTTACAGTGGAAACATTTCTGTTGTACCATCTGTTATTAGTATACAGTGGTCTATTTGAATAGATGGGAGCAACATTGATTTAATCTTTAGACATAATTTAAACAGAGCAGCACATTAGGGGGAAATGCATATATTCATAAGATAAAACATATGAGATGAACATGGCAAAAAGTAGATGGTATCTTTAATATATTTAATGGTGTACTTTTGCATTTTTGCTTTGTCACCTTTTCTATTTCTCATTTGTAATAATCGTTTTTTCTTTACATGTGTATTCACTTGTTTTTTCTCTTACTGGATGAAAATCAGATCTTCTGTAGCTTAAATGTGTGATGCTGCTAATTTTGCTACTTGACTTATCCAGCTTCTCTGGCCTCACTGTCAAGAAACACAGCATTAACAATGTCAAGCATGCAGAATAATATGGATGTTATGATGCTGCTAATGCCATGCATTCATTACTCATGTGCATGTTAAGCACTGCACAATAACATTGTGTCTCAGCATGTATTCAAAAACACAAGAGCCATCTGTCTCTAAATGTCAGTACAGAGATTATATTGATCTGTGTGTGTGTGTGTGTGCCAGTGGGTCGCGGCTGCTGCAGCCGGCGCAGGTATGTGACATGCTGAAGGGCCTTATCCTGGTGTTGTGCTTCTCCATGATGCATTATGTGGATTACTCCATGATGTATCATCTGATCAGAGGGCAGTCTGTCATCAAACTCTACATTATCTACAACATGTTGGAGGTATTCTAGACTGATAAACTTTTACCAAATAAACACACACACACACACATTTTTTTGTCTATGTGAATGGTTAAATGCTGTTGCTCTAACAGATATTTCAGACTTCAATCTATTTATTTATAATACATTTGAAAAGGTCATAATTAACTAGTCATCCACCTTTCATCTGTAAGGTTGCAGATCGCCTCTTCTCATCTTTTGGTCAAGATATCCTTGATGCTCTGTATTGGACAGCCACAGAACCAAAGGAACGAAAAAGAGACAATATAGGAGTGATTCCTCACTTTTTCATGGCTGTTTTTTACGTCTGTATCCTTCTCAGTAGAACTTTATACAAGCATTCATGTTTTTATAGGTCATTTTTTGCTTTTGGTTTGGTGAAGTGAGAGTAACTTCCACAATATATCATTCTAAATGACTGCACAGCACACTGAACGAGACACATATCTGGAAAGAAAAACTGGTTATTATGATGTTTTGCTTTAATCAGAGGTAATATGTTTATTAGGTGTCTTGAATTAAGTTTAATAGGATTTAAGTTTTTTTAAGTTGTTTTTAAAGCAGTTTTCCTGAGTAATTTGTTCCTCAGTTCTTCATAGCATCCTCATTATGGTCCAAGCCTCCACGCTCAATGTCGCCTTCAATTCACACAACAAGTCTCTGCTTACCATCATGATGTCCAACAATGTCAGTATACACACACAGACACACATGTTTTTTATCTTAGCTCCCTACATTTTAGGGTAGTTGCTGCAACAAGCTGGTGATGAGTCAGGCTTTATGAAAATCTGTTTGTTAACCATAGTGTTTTAATGCAGGACACAAACAGGATATGATCATTTTTAAATATGGTACTAAGTAGTAAACATTTGCCTGCATATATATATATATATATAT
>JBAMHV010000007.1:8476938-8491342 GCA_037177535.1 Pseudomugil gertrudae | reverse complement strand
ATATATATATATATATATATATATATATCCTGTTATAGCAAGACACAAATCTCTCTCTCTAGCTCTCTGTCTCTCATTCATATATAAATAAAATGTTACCTCTTAAATTCTGTCAAATATAGTTTGTGGAGATCAAAGGAAGTGTATTCAAGAAATTTGAGAAGAACAACTTGTTCCAAATGTCAAACAGTGGTAAGATCTTCAACATCACTTCATTAATTTGTTTATTGTATTACCACAATTAATGTACTGCATTTTTTTTATTGGCTGCCTGTTTCAGTCAGTTGAAAAATGATAGCTGAGTCAATAATGAATAGAAAATATTTAGAAAAGATTAACAAAGGATATATTTTCTGTATAGAGTATAAATGCTGTTTGTATTGAGCCATTAGTGCTTGTTTGTCTGGTGCTGTCATTGTTCACAGCAGAAAGTCCATCTGTATCCATCCGTTAGCTTTAGTTGAATCAGAGTTAGCTCAGTGTGCTCTCAGCTCGAGGCAGTTTGGAATTTAATAGACGTCAAACATCCACCCCCCCACACTCACAGCCCCCTTTTGAGCTCCACTTCTTTGACCATTTTTGTATTTTCTGGGCCCATGGCGCTGCAAAGATGGCGACGGTAGAAACTGCCCAATGGACTTTACCTTTGCTTTTCAGAAATCCACATGGCAGGCTCTGGCCATCTTTTTTTTTTAGTCTATGGTCCCATATGATTGGTCAAGGAACTAGGAAGGGAGCTACACAAAGCATTGAAGTCATTCTGTCACAGCTTGTTTTGAAAGGAGAGAGCTTGACAAAGATATTGTTGATGGGAAGACAGGTTGTTTATATGGAAGGTTCCTTCTATCCCTGGCAACAAATGAAAACATTTAATTATTTTTACAGAAAAATGTGTACTTATTTAGCATTTAAGTACAAAATATGTATTGTAGAACGCCAAACAATGTGCCTAAGAGAATGTGATGTTTATGTTGATATCTTGTTGAACAGAATGATTATTTGGTATGTCCAATAACTCAGAGTCATATATAGTATTTATGGATATTTCAGAAAGACAAGCGGTGATTAGTTGAAACCATCTAGCAGGATAATGGGTACAGTTGGGTATCATCTGTGAAGTAGTGAAACTATTAGCATGAAAATGTGGGACCCAGGACAGGTTTATACTGGGAAGGAAAAAAGTTTGAACAATAATCTTTGGACAGCCTATAGTTAGCCTGCAGGACATGGTTTCCCTTGCCATATGATTTGAAAGACTGTCTCGTGACCTCACCAGGTACATTTTACTGATCAGTAACTGCAAGCTCTGCAGTTCTAGCTTCATTTAGGGCTCCCTTCAGATGTTCCAACATCCCAATGGGCTTGCCATTTTTACAGCCATTTGATTACTTTAAAACATGTATTATAGCTAAATATTTATCCATCCATTTTGTCTACTGACTTATAACTAAGGAGTTGACATTTATTTTAAATTACTTGCTGAAAAAGATAAATGTGAATAAGGTAAACGTATAACTTTTAATAATAGGTATTCTAACAAACACCTAGACTGCATCACTGGGATACAACCATTACCATGAATTCAGTCTGGTTTTAAATCGAGCTGCTGGAATTATATTTTTTCTTCCAGGTATTTTATTAGCTTCTTTCTTTCTTTTAAAAAAAATGACAAGGATCTATTAAAGAAAATACATTTTATGAGAAAAATATGCAGCTATTGTTATTTATGCAGCTTGGTGCATGGTACATTTGCAGATCATGTCATATTGTATTTGTTCATATTATCCTGCAGATATCAAAGAACGGTTCACCAGCTATGTTCTCCTGCTCATTGTTTGTCTCAGGAATATGGAGCAGTTTTCCTGGAACCCAGGTAATCATTCATATTCCCTTCAGACTTAAGTTAAAGATGCTTTTTAAGGTAAATAGTGTACTTTTCCAGGTATGTTGCTCTTGAATTATCATGAAAATTTAAATATTTTTCAAGTCTCAACACATAGTTCACTGCCTGCAGATTCTACCGGATATGCTGATTAGTTCCTTTCTTACTGCTCCAGTTGACCCAGTGCAGCACCTCGGGGAGTGTTATTCCCCCATACAAACATCAATCAGTCAGACAGCAGACTTGGGTGTTTCTGTATGACAGCTCTCTGAAAACAGCTTCTTCTGCCAGCCTTAAAGACAAACACAGTTGACAACAGATGTGACCTGTCAGCCACAATCCTACCTTTAAAATATACCAGCACAGCTGTTGCCTTCTTTCACTTAAGAGGTGTAAAACAAATCACAATTGGTTAATTTAATCACCATGTTGGAAAATTGGAGTTTGCATTTCTTCTTTCTTTTGGAGAGACAAATCTGGAAACAAACCTGTTTACACTACTACACACCTTTAATTTTACACATATGATACTGGTCAAAGTCTTGTTGCCATCATGGTTGAACTTAGCAACAGGCTTTTATTCCCCTGCCATTTTCAGATATTATTCATAAGCTGTGCAATTATTCCAGCCTGTTAAAAGCATAATCATTACAGAAGTCCGTACTGTGTAGTGTAAAATCAAACTGTAACCAAATCTTAGTTTATGGCAGCCTTAATTACCACTATTATTACCATATGTAAACTTCTCTTAAAGTCTCAATCGCTAGCCATGGATGGTGTTCTCGCATCCATCACCAGCATTCAGGAATGCTTTAACGCATGTCTCTTTCCCTCTCAGACCACCTGTGGATGTTGTTCCCTGACGTCTTCATGGTTGTCACCTCTGAAGTAGCAGTTGATATCATTAAACATGCTTTCATTACCAAGTTCAACGACATCCCTGCAGATGTAAGAATCAAACCCACTGCTGATAAATCCATCCTCCACTGTTGACACATTAACAGTAATTCTGTCTTTTAGGTGTACAGTGAATACAGAGCCAGTCTGGCCTTCGATCTGGTCAGCAGTCGACAGAAGAATGTAAGTAAACGTCATCTCTATTTTTTTTTTTAAACACCATTATGATATTAGAACATCCCTTAGCTCTACAGTTTATAGATATTTTTATAGTGCAGTAATTTTTGGTTGTCTCACTGTGCAGGCTTACACAGACTACAGTGATTCAGTAGCTCGGAGGATGGGCTTCATCCCGCTGCCATTAGCTGTTCTGGTAAGATACTGACGTTGTTGCTGTTCAGTATCTAAATGCAAGAAGACTTTCAGAAATATATAAATTATATTTTAAAGCCATATCCATGAAATTATTTTGCAAGATGTTTTTTTAAATTAATAACAATTGTTATGTTTCCCTTTTAAATTTGACAGCTTATTCGGGTGGTAATAAGTTCAGTGAAGGTGCAGGGAGCGCTGTCATATACATGTGTGTTCGTCTTTTACCTCGGGTAAGCCTGCGGCTTTGTATCATTTATATTTTAGTAGAATTTTATCATAGCTAACCTTTAAATATCCATACAGAGCTCTTAAACTTCACAGATCTGGACTTCCCTTTACTTTAAAATATTTTTTATAATATATATTTTTTTTATAAATGTAGCAAGTATTTAATCGTCTATGGAAAAAAGCCAAAAAACTGGTCAATTAAAACACAATATTTCTGTTTACATTGCAGAGTGAGGAGATATCACCATTTCAGCTGCTACATTTTGCTCAGTTATAGTGGATCTATTTTCAGTTATGATTAGGATGCAGTCATGCTTTCTGAGTCCCATGAAATCAAGCTAATTCATGCAGGCAATGTCTTAAATGCACATTCAAATCAAGACACACTTACATAAGCAATAACACTGTCCTTCTATTCTCCTTGTGTTGTGCTGCTTATCGCTTCGTTCAGTCTATTTTGCTGGATCCCACTGGGCTTGTTCCATTCAAGAATTCCCTCGGGGTGAAAAACACAATGTTGTCATCACTAGTGCCATCTCTGGCCTTCCCTATCCCAGATTAAAAATAGCCCTGGCTTGAACATGCTACTATGCCTTGGCAAAAATTCAGCTGACAGTCTCAGTTCTGAACTCCCCATCACAGTGAGCTGTGGTCCACAGACCCAAATGTGTCCATTTTCCACTCATCACACTGTCGGTGTTGCCATGACAGAAATGCCCACAAACACAGGACAGTGCACATTATTGACCTGATGTAAGTAACGTGTCCTAAACAGATTGAAGAAGGAATTCATTAGAGCTTTAGTTCAAGGGAGCTCAGTGAAATCTCATTGCAGTACTGAATAATAAAAAGGAGAAACTTTTTTTATATAATAATTTTTGCACTTTTATTCTAACCTCTGATGAACATGGTTAGAAACAAACTTAAAACTAAGAAGTTTATTGTTTAACACCCCTCATATTATTATATTATAGAACTCTGTTCAGAAAATATGCTTCCTAGAACTCACATGAACGATATGTTGATCCTTAGCACCTGATCTAACCTGTTACCCCTCATCCACTCATTTAGCACTTCTATACAGTAGCGCAAATACTTTTAGGATTGCTAAATCCAGGATACTTATTTAGGATACTACTCTGATAGAATTTGGTGGCATTTGTCAGACACAAACCCATTCTCATACACACATTTTACCATGGTAAGTCTTGACACTGTCACTGCCTTTATTGCTGATAACGCTTTGCAGGATGGGAAGAGCATTTTTGTTTTAGGCAGGTGGTGAGAATTTTATAGCAGATCATTGTAAAACAACAATATTTAGTAAACTTGTAATCCTGACTGCAAGATGAAAATATAACATTGTATTCAAAAGTAAGAAATAGTTCTACAAAATGTTAAATGCCTTTAGTAAGTGGTACAAATAAAATCTATCAGCTACTATTTATTTCATTGAACAGAATTACGTAACATTGTGAGGAAGATCAACTTCACTTTGTCCTTTCAATGAAAACAATTCACAAGTTTTCTCCTCCTCCTCCTCTGTTGTGCTTATTCTTTATCTTCCTGCACAAGAGACTGGTAACCATAGTAACCGTCAAAGCACCTGTGCTTGACACTGATCCAAGTCTTGAGTTTCCCTCTGGTTCAAACTGTTTGCTCTCACTCGTGCACTGAATTCTCCAGTTGCATCAGAAGGATTCAGCACCGTTCCCATGTGCGTCAGACGGCAACACTTTTTGTTAATTGATTTGTTTTGTGAAATTATTTGTATCCAAGTAAAATTACAAAAACTTCATTTTTTAAAACAGTTTGTTCTATTTCTACCATAGTTTGTAAACGAGAAGAGGACATTGTTTATTCTTTCCTTCACTGATGCTCGTTCTTTGTGCAGGCTCGTAACACTGAAAGTGTTGAACAGTATTGTGTTACTGGGAAAGTCGTGTGTTTACGTCAAGAGAGCAAACATGGAGGACAAATTGTTTGAGAAACCCTCAACTGGTGCATCAGCTTCTGCAAAGAGCCCAAGCAAAGCTGAACCGACAAGATGTACCACGCCATCAGGTAAACAGCCCCAGTTACTGTTTTTGTTGGATGAGTGTACTCCATGATCAATGTAGGTTTTTGTTTTTTTGTTTGGCTTTTTTTTTGCCTACTGTTCCCTCCTGGGGCTGCACGGTGGAGCAGTTGGTTAGCACCAGGAAGCTTTCTGTGTGGAGTTTGCATGTTCTCTCCATGTTAGCGTGGGTTCTCTCCGGGTACTCCGGCTTCCTTCCACAGTCATGCACCTTGGGGATAGGCTGATTGGAGACTCTTAATTGCCCATAGGAGTGAATGTGAGTGTGTGTGCGCATGGTTGTTTGTCTGTGTGTGTTGGCCCTGTGATGGACTGGTGACCTGTCCAGGGTGTACCCTGCCTCTGGCCTGTTGTGGGCTGGGATTGGCTCCAGCCCCCCTGCGACCCCGTTCAGGGAAAAGCGGTAGAAAATGGATAGATAGATGATGCCTCCTGATTTATACTGCAAAAAAGTTTGTCTTAAGTTTTATAAGGAATTGTTCATTTTTGCTCTCAAATCGCTCTCCTCTACATAAATGTTCAGAGTCTGAAGAGGAAATTCTGGGTTAACAGAATATGATAAGATTATATGATATTATCATTGTTGGTACAATATGTTTACTAACAGAGGAGTATAAGAAAGCTTGAATTTGTTCAACCCTATTCACTATTCACCCATTAGTTTTTCTGGTCCCACCTGACAGATGTTTCTCTTAGCAATTTTACTAAATTATCTCATACCTGAATTTACATTATAGGCATGTAACTGTCTTCCATCCAGAAAAATATGCCACCAGGTTTGAGTTTGGCTTTGAGCATAAAATGTTAACATCCATTCATCTTTCTTGCAAAGATCAACACTGCATCTTATAAAGTTTTTAAAAGATACCTGCTCTTAGAGATGTGCTGATGAACATGGCTTACAAAGTTATTCATATTCATTTTAAGTAAAAAGTGAATCACTGGTTTCTGTTTATAAACTCCATATTTCACCTATAATCAGCAGAAAAGTCTCATTAAAGATTTGACACTAGTTATTTACATATGAGTTTCTTCATTAACATTCCTGTCTTGTAAAGTTGAACAAAAGGTTTGTACCTGCATAACCCACAAGTCACATTTGAAAGGTAGCATTATGTTCATGTCATCCCGAACTAATCCCTGTAGACATTTTCTCACGTTCCACAGAACCATCTGCTGCTCTAAATGATGAGCTTTAAAGTGACAAAATCCTGATGCTTGTCTTTGTCATCAAACATCAAAGCTCTTTCCAGTATTTTTGTATCAAAGGCATCATGGCTCAAAACCTCCTCTATCAGCTTATAGATTGTATAAGTAACTGCGTTTCCCTTGTAATCTTCTGCACCTAAAGCTCCACCTACTGATCCACACAATTCCCTAAACATTTATGTTCATTTGCTTGTGTTTCTGTCCCGATGGCCTGGACTCGTGTAACAGATCAGCCATCTGTTTATACGCATGTTTAACCAGAGGGCAGAGATGGAGAATGAGCAGTTTGACATCAGCCACTTCAGGCCAAGTGGTGCCTAACTTTTATTTAAGCTTGCATGTCTTCTGAGAAGGAGAGGGGAGGTCTGCAGTCACACAATATGCGAGTAAATAATGGAGCTTAAACATTTTCTGTTGCATAAAACCTTAATGAAATAACTGCCACAAATATAGCTGCAGTATTAATTGACAGATGATCAATTAATCATTTGATTATTGGGCTTGAAACAAACCAGATATTTACCAGCAAACTTTTTGATTGATAGATTGATGGACTGATGATGGGATAGTAAAAGTGTTTCTGTTGTCTTGTACATGTATTGTTTCTGTACTACATTGAAACCCATGTTGGTCAGCCAATATGTAGACCTGATGGATTAAATCATCCCTTTTATTCATGTCTGGAGAGTTCACTTCTGCATTCCTCCCACACATCTGATTTTTCTCTCTTTCTGCATTATTGCAAACAGCAATGTTCACTTTTTCTTTACTAATGTTGTTGAATGTTCTGGGCATGTAAGTCTACAACAGAAAGCACATGAGCACTTCAAGTCTTTACTGAAACATCAATTTCATTTATCAACTGCATGATTTGCTGACAAGTGGCAGCTTTTTGGTTCAGGGAAATAGCTTGATCATCATGTTTGTTTTTTTTTAAACATTTCTCTCCTAAGTTTGTAAAAAAAAAAAACTCCAGGAACATGACATAAACTTTTTAGAAAAGATGAGAGATAATATTATAACTGATAGAAAATGTGTAACATTTGTTGGTTTCATCTTATGTAACCAACTGCATTGTACACACAACCCTGTTTTAAGTAGCCTAAAAGTGAGTTATAAATATGAAGCCCCACCATTATTCAGCTAGTATTCTGCATTCAGTGAATAAATAAATTTGCTCACTGGTAAGCATGCTTCAGCTTATTTATCTTAACTAAACACAAAAGAAAATGTGACCATGTTTTGTAGCAAAGTGCAGAGACTTTCTAGAATCTTATCTGATTGCTGAGTAACAAGAACCCTGGAAAATACTTTGCTAGTTGTGTCCACTGCTTCTGGTCTTCATGCTAAGCTAATTCACTATTAGCAACAGTGCCACAGACATGAAGACATTATAGAAATGTAACTTTATTAAATGGAAAAAACATCAAAGTTCACTCATATGAATGCTTTGTCAATAAATGGTTTTCCTTATTTATTGTAGGTGAATCCAAGATGGAGCAGACTTCTGCCTCAACCTACAAGCATCCACCTTCCATTCCATCCTCTGTGACCACTCAACCAATTCCCCGTACTAATTTGTTTCCTCTGCCACTCACTGATGCTTCCCCTGCTACACCACCCAGCTGTCCTCCTACTCCAACTCCTGAACCTGAGCTAGACCCACCTGCACCGTCTGTTTCAAAAGGAGAGGAGGAAGAGGAGGTCCATGAGGACTTGGAAACAAAACACAGAACTCCTAATAAAGACCTGCTGGAGATTGACCGCTTCACAATCTGTGGAAACAGAATCGATTGACGAGCAGAAGGTGCAGATGTAACAAGTAGCCACTCAGGAAAGACAGTGAACCAAGGCTCCTTTTTCCAGCCAGCAGCAGAAAGCTGAGTATTTATTAAAGTCAGTGGAGATCCACAGTAAATTATTGTCTGCATGGACACCGTGTCAGACTGACCTGCTGTGGTCCAGCAGTTTAACAAAGAACTTCAGCTAGCTGATCAACAGCAGGAGGCTGAAAGTGTGAGTGTGGTAGTCACGTTGTTGGGATGAACTGCTGAGTATGTGTGGGTGTGTGTGTGTGCGTGTGTGTTTTTAAGACTGTTCGGTAATAAGGGTGAAAATTTTGGCATGTGTTCAAGTGACGGCACAGAAGCACTTCTTATATGAGCAGCAGTGGGACCAGAAAGAGATCATTTAATCCTGCAGTCAGAAAAGCAAACTGAACTTTGAAGTTAAAGGTAACGCTGGCATTGTTTTGTTTTCCACAGCTAAAACCTGTTCACAGATCATCCTAAATATTGGTCATTAACGTGTCATTTTGCAAGACTAACTAAGCAGCTTTAACACTGATGCCATTGAAAAGAAGTGAGTGAGAGAAAGGTTCTTCACAACCTCATTAGTCAAATATGTTTGACTGCAGAATTATTTTTATTACTATTTTATCAATATGAACAGTAAGCCATATTTACTGTGGGTGAAAAAACTAAATTGAGGAACACTTTTAGAAAATTTTAGGGTTTTAGTCAGATTCTGGTAAAAATGTCTATAAACACTTATAGTTGCATCAGCTGCTAGAGTAAATACCTCAGTAGAGCTAGCTTGAGCTTTAGTCTGTTCTGCTCCATCATAATGGAGGTTTTATAAACATGACGTTAAAATGACTTTTAACTGCAAGGCTTAAGAAGAGCTTTTTGTAGACAACTAAAAAAATAGTGTTTTAGACGCAGGCTTTCAGCAATATGCTGACCCTTCATTAGGACGCTGAGTCCTGCTGTCACTAACTCGGCTGCTTCTGCTACCTCCTTACACAGCCAGACACGCAGAAGAGATGCATTTGAAACTGATGAGAAAGAAGCCGATTGAGCCTGCAAATCATCTCAATTTCCTTTTTGCTTTTGGTACATTTGTTTTTAAATGAGAAAATGTTTAACTAACAGTCTGACATTCTCTTTTTTTATCGCTAAAATGCAATGACTGGAAGTATTCTTTGGAAATATAAAAAGTCTGATTTTATTAGAGTAATGGCATTTACATATTTTATTACCTTCGGTCTCGAATGTTTGCACAGATGGGCCATGATGTCTTGAAATGCAGTCGTGTTCACACTTAGCTCGACCAATGCTCTTATGTTTACATCTTAGGATGACAGAAGCAATACTTTTACAACAGGATGCCTTCTCTGCGTGTCTATTTTAGGACTTACGTTGTTGTCTTACATTATGAACTTATTTGAAAAAAGGTTACTTTTACTGAGATGAACTAAAATAGCAGTTGTCTTTTAGCGCCTGTTTGTATGTGACTGAATGTAAGGGTATTGTAACTGGTTTTACAGTCATTGGTTTATTATTAAAGCCATGCCACATCTTGTAATTAAATCAGAACTTGTTTTAATTGGATTTAAATTTGTTCAAATCAATTAATTTATGTGAAATATAGTTTTACTCTGCAGTCTTTACAAAGTGAAGTACTAGAGTTATACAGAAGATTATATTACTCTCAATGAGCTTCCCAAGCTCATAAAACTGAAGTAGCTTGTTATTTTAGTCTGTATCAATTGTATTCATAATTATTATTTTATATTATAATATATTAAATTTTGCTTTGAAAAGTTTTATTTTCAGTTAACAAAGATGTATAGTGTTTTTACATCTGCTTTGGAGAGAAAGATTCTTTATATTATTTCAATTGTACTCAATTGTGATAAGAAAGATGGTTCAATTTTTGGAGCTGTAATTTCTAATATTTTTACCATAAAATCAGTCTGTTGTTTGGTTGTCCGATGCCTCCACTGTTATGGTGTGACTTTTTTTTCTGGTTCAAAGTTTCCGTTGTTCATCAGTCTGCAGTGGAGAGCCGCCAAACCACAGCACGGTCCAGTGAAGTTAAACACAGATAGCCGAAATGATTGTTTTCATGTCCAGTACACTGCCTGCTTTGTTTCTTCAGTTTGGTCCATGTTTAATTGCTACCTTGATATTGTATGAAATTGCACCTTTGGAATAATAAAAGTTTGTTTTTTTAAATGTGTCACATTGTTTTATGGTAGTTATCAACAGAAAAATAATTATATACCTCATATTTTTGAATGATTTGGTACCATGACCCTGATTGGTTGACTCCATGTCCTTTATCAGACCATTTTAGCCGGATTAGCAGGACAAGCAGAAATCTTTTTTTAAACAATTTTTTAAACACCTGTCTTCCCCACTGACAAACATGAAGTTAAAAGTGTCTCTTATTCTGTTATTGTTAAACGAATCCTTGTTGCAAGCAGAGGTGTACACTACCTATGAGCTCATCTGCCCTGATGCCAAGCTGCAAAGTATCTGGGAGCAGAGGTCATGCGGAGTAAATCTACAGCAGACACAAGAGGGCTAAGCTTCTTATACGTGAGCCGAGACGAGCTTCAGCCTTGTCACAGTTACCAGTATATTGTCTTAAGAAAGGACAAGTGGTGTAGTAATAATTGGTCAGCATGGTCTGATGGAAAACAGTTCCGCCCATACAGGAATACATTGATCATTTTTAAGCCCTGTCTGCTCCTAGATCTAGAAAGGTGTTACAACCAGTGATCAAAGATTTCTAACTAGGAGTCCTTGCATTTTCCAAGAACCAGGGCCCCATGTGTTCCACAGAAAGGACAAGGATGTTATTGTGCTAAGACATGAGCAGGGCCCACCTGATCGCTGCTTCACCGACCACACCACCCACCTGGGCTGCACTGTAAATACCCTCTGTCTCTGCTGGATGGAAACACATGATTAAAAGATCGGTAAGTTGTGGGGCTTAAAATATATTGCAAATGGAGAAAATAAGATAATAAGAACAACATAGTGTCCAAAAAAATGTGAACTTCATGAAAATGTAACATTTCACTTATGTAATATAGGGTCTATCTGTTACCACTTACAATCAGACCAGTTTTTTTTAGCAGCATCTACTTATTAAACTGAAACATTTTAAACTAAAATAAAGGTTATACCTGAAAAGTTTGTTGGCGCAAATTAAAAGTAAACGCGTCTTTAACTCGCAGTGCCTGCCTTTACCATAAACCTGGATCAGTTTTTTATAAAAACGCGGTATTACTGATGCCAAACATCTATGTCTCCATCCTCTTGTACCCAGCAGGAGGAGCGCTTCTCACAGGACGAGTCTGCGCTGTTCCGAAGTGACGGCGGCGCGCGCCTCTGCCCGCTCCCGTGACGCAGCGCATTGCCGTACGCACGGAGTGGAGTGGAAGTGACAGGCACGCTCATCTCGGGGGGACCGAACGCATCGAAGATCGGAAGGCGCTGGAGAAAATATCACCCGGTTTGTTTCCGTCAAGGAGCCTCAAACCGCGGGGAAGGATGTTCCGAACGAGGCGCTACGCGGGAGGCAGCACTTAAAAAGCTGCGGTCCCTCCTCTGGAACACTTTCTCAGCCTTTTCCCCCCTGTCTATCTGTCATCTCATTTGGTAGAAAGTATAGGACTCCAAGCGACCGTCGTCCCGTTTGTTGGGTCTTTCAGTCTATCCAGTTTGACGACAGGTGTGGGTTTGGGCACGATGTGGAAGACCGGAATCCTGGTCCTGCTGTTGCTGCTTTCCACGTCTGGCGAACTCCAACAAGAGACCGAGCCACGGAAACTCCCACCTCCGGGAAAGTTGGATTTCGGCTATGTGCCTGCGGGAGTTTACGAGACAATAGCCCATTACGAGCCTGGACCCATAGGGATTCTGTTTCACCTGGTGCACGCTTTTCTGCATGCGGTGCAGCCCAACGCTTTCCCGCACGGTAAGGCATCGTCGCATGAAATCCCTGCAGAGTCTGGCAGGCAGGAACAGGCAGCGCAAAGAAACGTTTAAAACAGTCTAAGAAATAGTTTAGAAAAAAAAAGATATGTGGTGACATGTTTTTTTAATGAGCCTAATTCTTTTTACAGTGATTGGTTAGGAATAAGAGGCGCTCTGTTTGGTTTGTGGAATTTATCCAAAGAAGCTGTTTTCTGTTTTTAATCACGTTAGATGTTTATTCTCATGACATTTCATACATCCAGAATTATTCTGAATGTTTGATCAGATGTATTCTGCCTCACTTTGTGGAAAGTAGCCGCGTCTCTTACGGATTTGTCATCCATTTGTGCGTCACGTTCTTACGCGCAGCTGCGCGTCTCGTTTTTGCGCGCTGTTGGGCGCACTTAGGTGGCGCACACCTGCAACAAATTTACGCATCTCATGCTTGCGGTCAGTTGCTGGTTTTGCTTGGAATCTGAATGCATCTATTAATGTTTTTGTTGAACCCTGCACACTCAGAAAACCTTGTGATGGCACTACTTTGAGGCATGTTTGAACGCACACGTTGGCTCACACACACGCATGTGTTTAATTGGGTTGTAGATCTTCATAAGATTCGACTCCCCTCCAAGCATGAGTCTGTGTCCATACTCCATCTGAACGTTTTGCAGATTAGTAGCTCTCTGAGTCACCTTGTTAATTAAGTAATCCCATAAGCCCCTGCGCCATATGTTGTTGGCCCTTTAGGTTCCAGTTTATCACCAGCATTTGTGGGTTCCTGGTAATACCCAGGAGCAGACATATAACTACTCTATGAAGTTTGTTTCACTCGTGGGTAAAGCCATTTAATGACGCATGAAAAAGCCCAACTTTATGTGGAGTTTTTTCTTCTTTGTTTGTTTGTTTTCACAAACACCAGTTTGTCAATTAAATGAGCTTTTAAAAAAAAGATAAACCTCTAAAATAAAAGGAGGTGGGGTGTTAAAGCAGCATGACCACTTTAATCCAGGGATCTGTTTGGGCTATTTGGATCTTTGTTTGGTTTGCCAGATACTAACATCTTGTCATTTTTAAAGCATGTCTGTCGATGGGATTTGTCTGAGCACTTAACAGGGAGACATTTATGGCTAAGACTTGTCAGGAGGACGAGCTGCACATGCAGTTTCCACTCCAGTGGTTTGTGACTGGAGGTGATACAGATGCCACAGTAGCTCTTTTGAGCCTTGGTGGATGTGGGCGTTGGGTCCCATCAGCCTTTGGTAAGACACAGCATTTGCCCTCTCTAAGAAGACATTTAAAGGATAGATTGCTAAACAACAGAAAGAAAACAATACGAGCTCCCCTGTGTAACATCAGCTATATTCTGAAGTTCACTTCTACAGATTTCCCCAAACAGATTACTTGGAACCAGTGCTTCTGAGTATGAGAGGATTACAAGTCCATGTAGATGTGTAACCATGACAGCATGGTTTGGGCTGTGAGGAGGAGAAATGTGGGACCAAGCAGGAACAGTTGATCATCCTCCATCTGTTGATTGGAGGCTGTCATGTCACAACACACATTTCACAATAATAAAAAGGGGAGGAGGGGGGTTCCATTTGCACCCCTATTTCTTGGATGCTGCAAAAATGGGGAGGGGGTCTTGGTCTGGGAGTGAGCGTGGTCTCATGAACCTGAAGTTCAGACTGGCTTTGCATGTGGGGGGGAGGTGTTGTGGGCCCCGGGGGTTGCTGGGCTTGCTGCATGTGGTGGCTGAGTGTGAGGATGTATGAATGTGGGTGTGGGTATGGGTGTGCGTGTGGGAGGGAAGGTGGGTGTGGGGACAGAGGGGTAGGGTGTGTGTGTGTGGACGGGTGGGTATGTTTATGTTTGTGAGGGGGGTGGAAGGGTGTGTGTGTGTGTGTGTGTGTGTGTGTGTGCGTGTGTGTATGTAAACCGTGATGAGAAAAAGTGGCATAATAAAAC
>JBAMHV010000007.1:8451660-8476915 GCA_037177535.1 Pseudomugil gertrudae | reverse complement strand
TGTTAGGGTGTGGTCTGGGGGTTTTGCCCGTCCTGGGTGGTCTTTTGTTTTAAGGGGGGTCCCCAAGCATGATCACTTTCTTGGGGCGTTTTTCCCCCCCCCCCCCCCCCCTACACATTATGCACGATGACACAGTCACTGAGCTATTCTTTAGGTTTATTCACAAACAGCCATTTTGCCTTGTAGTGCTTGAGGTAAAATACATTTTTAAAGAAGAACTATGTATTTAGACCATCATTCTGCCTGTTTTAATGCTGAACAAGACAAGTTAAAAAATAAAAGAAGCTGTCATTCAAGCAGGCTGAGAAATCTTTACAACAAAATGCAGCAAAATTACTTCAGCATTTAGAGACTATTTAGCTACACTCACTAATACTCCTCTAGCATTCATTAGACCACATAGTTTTAAAGTAGATACTTTAAACTAGGCCTAAACAATCTGTCCAATCACTAAAGTGGTGGGATTTGAGCTCTGGGCCCTGCAGGCAATTTTTTGCAGTGTGTTGCATATTAATAATTATTCTAAGATAGTTCTGTTGTCATTCACGGCAAAGAACATGCCCGAGTCACTGTTTCTTGTTAATGCAAATGTCTTCTAGCATTCCTACATAATCCATAATGAGAGCATCGTGTTTTACATTGTTTTAAATCTTTACAATCTCATGAATGTTTTCTTCGGTTGTGTGATATGTTCATCCAACTGTCTTCCAGCTCGTAGGAGGTATTATTAACAAAGGGGCAGCAGATGTCTATCGCTGATGCCCACACACAGCAAACGAACAGTGACATATATTCTTTAACATTTCTCTGTCGGCCTTCTGCTGCCTCCATCACACCCCCCATACTCTCACCAACATGCAACATGCCAGTATACCATGTACAAGATCAGAGCCTCATTTTCTGAGAGCAAATATGAAACCTTCTGGATATTTCTGCTTACATTATTTTATCATGACTGGTAATGGGAGGAGCTGTGGTTTTGTGTGATTTTTATCTATTTCTGGTGTTGTAGAGAAAGCTGAATCATTGCAGAGAAACAACCTCGAGACCTATAAATGTAAAGAGAGGTTCTTTAATCTGTTGTGACTAAACAAGAGTAAAGTTAGAAAGTCATGAAAAGAACTTATTCTCGTCTGTCACAGTTTATTAAAAAGGTTTTTGTTTTATTGAGTTTCTGCTGAAGCTCAACTGAAAAGACCGAATGTGGAAATATAAGTAAATAAACAGTCACTTTTAAAAGCTTCGCTGTGTTTTACACATTTACTGTTTTTTAAAAAAAAGTTTTTACTGTTTTTTTAAGCATGTTTTATTATCATGTTTTCACATGGCTGAGAAATTAAAGCAACATAAAAAAAAGGTTTACACATCATGGCAGCAAATCCAGCTGCTCCCTCATTATTTAGCTCCTTTAATGCTTTATGCATAATTTAAAAAGTCAAGATTTTAAACTGCATTTTTAATTCTTTGACATAAACAGTGGTGTGAGTTTTTTTTAATCTGCTGCTTATATCTTGTAGATGCTAAACTAATTAGTAAATGAAATAAAGCAAAATGATACATTAAAATGAAATACAATAGCATATTCTCATTAACTCAAATGAACCGTTCATTTAACATGGAGGTTTCTAAGCCTCCTTGATTCAGCCTCTCATGTCCCACAGATAATCCCTCTGTAAGTCAGCCATCACTTGAGAATTGTGGTGCATTAAAAAGAACCTTCTGTATCATTTAATGCCTGAGGGTGAACGGGCCTGTGGAGACGATGCCAGCCACCATCATGAAACAGATCCCTGTAGGAGAGAGCTTTCTCATTAGTGTCTGTGTTTCTTCTCATCAAGAAATCAGGTTTATGTGGGGTTCAAGACTGGAAAACCTGCGGTTATGTCATAGAAAGTTACAGTTGCCAGGGAAACCTAAATCAGTCGTCAGTAGTGTGCGGTTTTGGTTTTCATCTTTTGGTTTTCATCTACTGCTGTGATGCAAGTTAAAAACAGTGCGAGGATGTTAACTTTCAGAGTTCAGGCTATGCTGTATCAAACCAGGTTTGTGATTTAACAATGAAGAAAACCAGGTGCTTTGAAAAAAAAATCACCCTGGACAGGTCGCCAGTCCGTCACAGGGCTAACATACATACCACAACCATGCACACTCACACTGTGCTAACCAACTGCCCCACCATGCAGCCGGCCAGAAAATCATTAACAAAATATCCAGATTTAGTCCAAAGACAGTGTAGCTTTCTCCGTCTTTTTCCCAGATCTTCACACACCTACCTGATGTTTTCTGCTACCTAACATTTAACCTCCAAGGAAAAGGCTGGTTGTTGATAAACTACATGCTGCATGTTAGAATATTTATGGAAGCTGTTATACAGCAGAAATAAGCTAAAGAAGTTGGTTTAGTTTGGCCCCTTTCACACGCCATCCTTTACATTAATCAGTTGAATGTGTGTGAGCATGCTTAAGCGTTTCTGTAAACGGTTGAACCTGTTATTAATTTTAACATATCTCAACTTCATTTGCTTGATGTCAGCAGATAGGTATTCATTTTGCATATAACCTGCTTTCCAGAGTAATCATTTAGAAGAAACCATCGCTAACAGGCCTGACCAAGCTCTTTATTAAACATATTTTCTCACCTTTATTTTGTGACCAAGCAATTTACTTCTACATTGTATGAGCCACAATCTCAGACACTGTAGACATTTTTTTCACATACCTTCTCCAAGGCAGGACTGTTGCACCTTTATTTCACCTTGCTGCTCAGGTTTTAAAGTGTAGAGGCTGATTTGGGATGGGGGCAAACACAATGCACCTTTGAGGCAGCACTTCCAGAGACTGGTAGAGTTGTGTGTATTCTGCTTTCACAGCACAATAACATCTTTAAACATGAACTCTGTAATTGCTCCGCTGACTGCATTGCCTGCCATGCTGTTTGAAAACACACACTGTTGCAGCACTGAATTTCCTTTTTGTGTTCAATATGAACAAGAAGACAGCATAGCTGAATCTTTCCTTCAAGCTTATAAATGACTCCACGCTTTACGACAATTTAACTATCTCAATTTTAAAACATTTCATTATATGTTGCCCTCCAAGTTTAGGTTAGAGTCATCAAATTTTCAAATCATGCCCATTAAGCCCATCCCAGGAATTAGCAGAGGAGAGGCAGGATGCACCCTGCACGAGTTGTAAAATGAAATTTCCAGAAAAAATGTCATATACACTCTGCAGTTTTGTTTTCGTGTTAGGCAAGCTGGCATCTCCTTACTGTATTTATCCGGGTGAACAAGAGTGTCAGCATTAGCCTGGATAGGATTGGGTTTGGTATCACTGTATCATTCTGTGGTAGTGATTGTACAAAACAAGCTAGAATGTTTGAATTTGTTTTGTGTGTATTTGTCAGAGATATTTTGAAATATGCATTTTATTATTAGGTCCTGCAACATTACCATTATCATTCCACTTTTTTAGTTGCTGTTGTCAGCCTCTTCGCCAGATCTAGCATTCTCACACGTCTTGTAGTCTATTAGCAGGAAGCAGATGGCTGTGATGTTGTTCCATATAATGATCGTGAGGAGCGTCAAATACCAGAAAAGCCCAATTCTTTAGCAAGTCTTTAAAATAAATGAATTGATCAACACTAAAGCTCAGGGCTAATATTGCTGGTTTGTGTTGGATGAGTTACGATGTTAAATTTGACAGAAGTGTACATATGTTGTCTGATTATTTTTTTTCTGCTGTTATTTCTCTTTAAAGGAAACATGGCTGTTAACTTTCATGCACTAAATTACACATCGAAAAGCAAATGGAATATGTCATTATTTTTCTGAATCCTCAAAATTGATAAAACTACAGTCCTTGCCATCAGGGACTGTTCCTGTGTTTCAAATACACAGACCAGATGTGGATCTGGCGACATGTAATTCCAAAAACATTTCTTCCTTTTAGGCCCTTCATGGGGGAAGGATATCAAGTAGCATTGGTGAAATACATGCTCAATGTAAAATGGTCCAGCTTAGCCACTGCAGTTGTATCACCCAGCAGGGCATTTACTGGCCAACGCTAGTAGAGCTAGTGCTGTATTTTTATTTGTTGCTCTGTCTTTATATACTATAAAGTGAGTTTTTATAGCTTTTCAACATAAGAGAACTGACAGCTTCCCTAAGTGCTGTGCTCCTGCCAAGTCTTCTCTTACTTGTCAAGTGCATGCAGGAAACTACCAAATGAATATTTATCAGTTGGTTAAGAGTGTGGTAAGCTCGAGCTTAGCTTAATGTGTGTTAGTCTCAGCTCTTAGACTGTTGACTGTGTGCTCTGACAGTGGTAACTACGTGCTTTAAGGTTTTCTGAGTATTATCTAAAAAGTGTCAGACGCAGTGGAAGGTTTTTAATGGAAAAAAAATGGTGGGTCACCACACTCCTAAATAACAAGTCAGTGTGAAATGAAGGGTGAATTCATAAAAAAAGGTCACTACTGTCATTTTGTCATGCTAAGCACATTACATCACAGAAATTGCTTTAAAACCTTAGAACATTTTTATAACTTAAGGGGGTGGGGGGTATTATATATCTTTGATGTAAATGTTACCCATACCTTATGACTACATACTATCTGCTTAACGGTGATAAAGGCATCAGAGTGATAAATATAATGTCTTAAAGGATTGGAGTTGCAGTCTTATTTGATAGTTAAATGGTAAATGTAGGACTTCTCTAGTTATGTTGACCACTTAAAGCATTTTATACGACATGCCACATTGACCAATTCAATCACATAGTCTGATAGATACATTGGGTGGCAATGCAGGATTCAGTGTCTCACCAAACACGTGTGTACATAATAAGGGGAAGCCTAGTCTAGTCTGCATTCATGTGACAGGTACTTGTATCCAAAGTGACTTGCATATGATAACTGATCAATTAACCTAACATGCATGTCTTGTGGGTGGGAGGAAGCGGAGAACCCGGAGAGAACCCACACATACACAGGGAGAACATGCAGACTCCTCATAGAAAGGCCACTGTTCAGCACTAACCACGACGCCACCGTGCTGCCCTGGAATCAATCTATTGGTCTTCCAACTGATCTGTAATGTCAGTGGATGAGTGTGTCATATCACCTTTTTAAAAATGCCATCACTCAGTATGTCTCATCTTCAGACATTCAACACTAAAGCAACCAAAGAAGACACAATAATTATTGCTAAGCATTGCTTACACTTTGAACTTAACAAATTTAAACATGCCATTATTTACTTATAATCTATCAGAAAATCCGAATAATGACATTATAGCTTATCAAACTAAACAAAGGCCAAATTAGAAGCATAACAAATCACTGCTGGTGGATTAGACTGCATTAGTCTTTTTGCCTTCAGCAGCTTAAGAGGAAATGCAAAGGCATGACATCATTCAGCTGAACACTTATTAACTTAGACATGTTTTGAATTATTGTGGAAACATTGAATTTTGAGAAACTCGTGTAGAAGTCCATCATTATCCATCAATATGTGACCATTCTGGCTGCTTTTTGGTTCCTAATACTGTTGACATCATACAATGTAATAAGGCAGAGGCTGTCAGGATTTCTGTTTAGCTTGGTTGCCACACTGACCTTGACTGTGGCCAAAGCTGCCCTGTCCCTGGGGTTTAACTCGACTGACAAATAAAAGCTAAAACAAGTTTGTGTTAGAAATATACCAACTTTCATTACGCCTGAAGATGACTGAATGATGCTGCAGGCAGTATTAGACAATGTAGCTCTGCAAACACGATTAAAGAGACTGTTGTTCAATCTGCAAAAGTTTGCAGCTTGAGCCCCTCATCAGCAAACGTCTGCCCTGCTGGTGCGTCGTCTGAGTTAATGTGTGCACTCTGGTCTGCTGCTGATCCCAGTATGGTAACGTCACTGTTGAAGATCATAATAAAGCAGGGAGTCATGAGTGAGTATTTTTTTTTTTGCAGATTTTTTTACAGTCCATTGCACATTTTTCTAATTAGAGAGTTCACAGGCAGCAGGAACATCAGTAAAGATTACCATTAGATGGTATGATGATTCTCCAAAACAGTTTATTTATAATCACAGTGCTAGGCATATCCTTCTCTCTGTTCATAATGCCAAATCTGTGGACATATTTGTACTTTTTTATTTATTTTTTTACTAGAACTAAAAGATGTTTCACTGTTTTCTGTCAGAACACACCAATACATGAACAAAAATCAGAATAATTCCAACAACTTTTCAATATTATTTATTTACAATGCCTACCACTAATATCATGGATCACAAGATGTGAACTTCATAGTCTTAGTCTGCCCTGGAGACTACAGAAGAAGAAGCAAACCAACAAACTGGAAGCAAACAGATCAGTAGAGGATCATAAAAAGCACAGTTAGGCTTCTCGCAGCATTTGCTGTGTTTTTTTGGACTGCTAGGTAAACACTTTGTATCAATAGCATTGGGCAGCTCGTGCTGCCGCTAACTTGTCTCAGCTGATGACTCCATGCTGGCTTGTGAGTTAGCAAAGAGAAACAGCAGCATCCTTCTGACGCCAATAACAATTGACAAGCCAAACTAATAGTATCATTTTAACTGTATGAGCTTCATGATGAAGCAGCTTTGTTGTTGTCAAGGGCTCAAACATTATCAGCAGTGAGATCCAAATGAGAAATATGCATTTGTTATCATTAATTATTGGGTACTTTCATGCCTTTTATGAATTAAAAAGGATAAAAGGATTCTGCTGACAGGTAGCAGAGCTGATGAGGTCATTCATAAACCAAAAACAATAACAGTATCTGTACAGCCTGCGATTAACAGATACTGGACATGGATGGAAATGTACTATATCTACCTCCTGTGGTGATCAGTTGTGAACCCAAAGCTAAAAGAAATCTGCCTCTAAGTAAAAAACATTTGAGTTTATTAAAAGCAATGAAAAAGCACAGTCCGCTGCCAACTCACTGTATTTTTATTTTATTTTTTATTTTGGCAAACCATCCATAATGTTTCAGTTTTGTTGCTAATTCACAGATAGACAAGAAAACCAACGTTGCTGAATACATGACCTCCACCTTGGCAGAGGTAGCAGTAATTTTGCATCTCTGCAACATCCCTTCAGCCAGTCACAGTATCTGCATGACAAAGTGATGTAATCGGTTCCGCTGCAGTGTGTTCATGCTGTCACTTGCAGTCATGTCATTGCCCTGACAGTGATGGCTCTTGGCACAGAGATGCTTCAGGACACAACAGGACAGTCTTACTCGCCTGCAACATAATGCCAACTGATTGCCAGAGGCACCGTGTACGTGTAACACAAAGCTAAGAAGTCTGTTGTAGGTGAATAATATTGGTTTCCTGTATTTACATCATGGGGTGCAGTATCACATACTAAAGAATATGTCATTCATCATTCATATCTGTGGGATCCAAATAAAAATAAAACACTGTAAAAGAACTGCTGATATTTAAAGAGGATAATTATTGATAAAACGTTTTACTGCCAGAAATAAAAATTTACGCCTCATTAGAATAACATGATACGGGCATCTTTGTCTTCATACTATGATGCAGTCCTGTTGTTTTTAGTTAGAACAAACTTCAAAGAAAAAAAAGGGAAATAAGTTTAGCAGAATTAGAGTAAAATAGCTTGGAAATAGCATTATAATAATAATAATAATAATAATATATTAATAATTGTTATTATTATTAATAAGCATTACCCATGGATCAGCACACAGTGGATGTAACAAAACTTAATTCACCATTATTCTATGTTGCTAATACAGTGAAATCACACATTTTTCTGACAGTGACTTTACAACTTCTCCATTAAAAGTTTCAGCCCTGTTTTTTTCTGTTTGTTAAAGCAGATGTTGATGCTTCTATCTGTCTAATAGGCTTGAAACACAAACAGTAATAGTTTCTTCTAACACCAGGTTTAAGTTGCTGCTGGCCGAGCTTTGTGGAGGAGATTATGCTGTATTATCAGAATACAAAAAGCGATATTGTACATCACTTTAATTCCTTGCCTGCGACTTCAGTCATGTGAATACATTTTAAAACAGCTTTCAGTTACATGTTGGTTCTCTTGAAGTCGATCCACAAATCTGGGATTAGTCTTTCTGAAGACTCGGAGAGACACATGAGGTGGCCAGCTCTAAAAGAGCTGATATAAAGCTAAATGATTGCTCAGGCGTTTCAAATAAAGCCATGCATACACAGACTGAAAACACAACATGCACACCTGATGAATACGGAGATAACAATGAGTAGTTTAGTAAAATGGGCATTATGTTACAAAAATGAATGAGAAGAATTGGATTTTGTGCTTAAATAAATGTATGAGTCACAGCAGTAGACTAGCCATGGCTTAACATCAAAACAGTCTTTAAAGTAAAGCTGTGAAAGCGAGACTCATAATTTAGCATTCAGCTCAAACAACCTGCAGCTCGGCTCAGCTTCAGCTCTAAACTGCAGCCTTTCATCAAGATTTGACTCCATGTTTTAAAAATGCACAAATAAAGTTTATGAATGCAAAAGAAAAGTTACATAAATTTGACCAGGTTTTTCTCTGGACATCGTATAAATATCAGGCAGCATAAAGCACTAGTGTAGCAATCTGGCATATAGGGTCAGACTGGTTAGTACATTGATATGATTTTTAGATCATACTGAAGGATTTTAGAAAGTTATTGATGGATATTTTGCTATTTTGCTTTGTACTAACTGGTTAAAAGGATGAACAGATTCTGCTCTCAGCTTCCAGCCTGCCAGCCAGAAGTTATTCAACCTTTTAACTCTGAAGAATCAGCGTAAATTAACATAATGAGTATCTATTCATTATGACACACTTAAAAATTATAACATATTTAAAATCATTCCCAAGTGTTCATTTGCAAATTAAATAAATAAATAAATCAAAGCTAGCTTCAGAAATAAGTGAAATGAACAGGATGTTTTTGCCTTCAGAGCATCTGAGATGAGTTTTTTATTTCACACTCTTGGACCCCCTGTTGTGACCCACATAGGTTTTTTGTGTGTGTATAAGTCTTGTGAGTTCAATGTTTAGTTTTGTGAACGGCATGTAAATAACCATCACCTCAAACACACTTTTTTGATTAGAGGAGCTCATCTGAACCAGCTTTTTACGTGCACAAACTGTTGAATTCAAACAGGACTTCACTGGTTTGTCCCACTGTCGCCTGACACCTTTTGAAGTACAAAAGCCATTGAACATACATTTGAATGATGAAGACTCTCTTTACAGTGCAAAAGAGAAAGAGCAGATCAATAGCCTGAACAGGCAGCTTTGGGATTATGAGGTAAGTGATGCATCTCATTTGGAACGCTTTCTTCACTAAAGGAGGCCATATAAGCAGACTAAGTAAGGGGAGATGAGAGCTACGGTGTAAAAATAAGTTGAAACAATTCAATAACATAATAATCAGTTAATAAACTATTAACGTGAAGCTCTGGCAGTGATCAGCTGATCAGTGTGGCAAGAAAGGCTGCAGGGATTTCAGCTTATTTAAAGAAGCAAGGAGAAGAAACAGGGGTAGCGTATTAGAGAAAAGGCCGTTACATCCCCATGTGCTGTTAAACTGGTTTCATTTGGGAAGCGTCATATTTAGGTCAGGCCTGGGTAGCCAAGCAGGAGAGGCTAGGGGGAGACTAAGCAAGCGGCTCAGGCTCGGTGAAGAGATGGCAAGTCATGCATTCTCTGTCGCTTTGTTCCGCTTCATTGGTGGGGGCAGTAGAGCCTGCCATGAGTCCACTCTGTTGACATGGTGAGTTGTAATTGCAGATGTGTGGCCATGCAGAGTGAACCTGCCAACGCCATAGATGATGACTTAACCCTTAACGGTCTAGCTCTCTGCCCGAGCCTAGCTGCTGCTGCTCATCCCACCTCGCCGTGAGATTCTTGGAGCTTTCACTCAGGAGTGCAGAGATCTGCTTTGCTTAGAGAGACGTGTCACAGGAACTTGGCTGTCTGACAACTTGGCGGGACTGTAGGGGAGTCTAATTTATTTCTCACTAACAAGCTGCATGTCAAGGAAACTCAATCTGGGAAAGTTGAATTGATCCTTAGCAGACGATTGTCATCAAATCCACACATGAGCTGGTACAGTGCAGTCAGCAGATGATTTTTTAGGTGCTGCCCCTAGATACCCACACCAGTGTGAGCTTACAGTTGGGTTCCTTTTAACTTTATTCCTTAAGCAAGTCAATCAAACACTGAATGCTCCTTATCATCAGTGGGGTATGATAGAAAGACTGTTAAGCTGTTATTAGCTTATATCCACAAAGTTAACACTGTGAGACACTTTTGGCATTTACTCTCAACCTTTGTTTCCGTAAATCAAGTCATTTGTGTTTCAAGTGTCTTGACTGTCCACATCTGGATAAAAAAAGTCAAATGAGGCTCGATAGGTGCCATATCTTTTTTTGTAGCTTTACATTAAATTTCTTTAGACGCACATCAGCTTCTCCCTGTTTTGGCCTGTCTTGTAACAGTCTCAGACTTGTGAATAGAAAAGTATCATCACATTCACTCAGATAGATACACAGGTATGTAACACCAGGGTTTAAATGAGCTTTCTTGTTGATCTACAGAAATTGTTCTGCTTGTTTCAGAGACTTTTGGAACAGGGCTGTGGATCATAAGCAGTGAAACAGCTGTTACATGAGCAGTTTCCTGCCAGCAGTTTTTAATTGGCTTCTTATTAATACAACTAATGTAAAAAAAAAACTCAGTGACACGTTTGCAAACAGTACCAAAACTGGTCAAACTTTTATGCATAAAGACGTTTGAATCTGAACAGAAATCTTTCAGGCTGTAATATTGGTACACCCCTCCTCTTTACATGGCAGTATAAACAAATTTATACATGTGAAGTGGTGTTCACCTTTTAAAACTCAGCCCAAGAAAGAATGGGAAGAAAAGGCCTTTATTTTTATTAGTTTTTTTATTTTTAAGAATATTTTTGAAGACTTTATTTGGCTCTTCAACAAAAGATTTGGTGTACTTACTAATTGTTACTGTGTAATGTGTAAAAATTATTATAGTGTGTTATTGTATTATGATTGTATTTGCCAGGGGAGCAGAAGACGGGTATCTGATTTTGTGCAACAGGGTTTTGAGTTAAAGTTAAGCTAAAGTTAAGTGTTTACAAAAAGTTTTACATAAGTATTTATATGGTTTTGTCCTATCATAAGGTCCGACTTAAACCAAGTAGCTCAGTTGCAATGCAGCTGCTGTCTCACTCTGAAAAACTAAAACTTTTCACAGCGTTAGTTTATAGGCAGCATTTATATATTACAAACACTGATTGAACCATGATAGTAATGTATGAAAACCACATGTTCATTTTAGCTGAAGAGTCAGAGTAGAAATAATGTTCCTCTTCATTCTCTTGTTGTCTGTCAGCAGGAGGTGTTGGCTTGTCTCCTCTGATTCCTCCACACTGTGCAGGTCACTGTTCCTGTCTGTCTCTGTCACCTCTGCAGCAGGGATTCAACCTTGATTAGCTGATGTTAATCTGGGTTGTTTCTCTGTGCCAGACTGCAGAGTCAATCCTCTTGGTTGTCCATTGGTCACCATGCCAACCAGACTACACCACAGACTGATTGCCCTTCGGTCTTTGAACTCTCACTTTACTTATCGTAGCCTAAAGGTTCAAATAAGGCATGTGGCCAAAGAGACATCTGCTGTCCAACTCATTGTCTCATTAAGCAAGCAGCTATAAGCCTGAAGTAAATAGGCAGCCGTTCCTCTTTTCTACTTTCTCCTTTAGACAGAGATTGGCATGAATGACTGAGGCACAGTTTGATTACTTTAAATATCAATATATTTTTCTACAGGTTGATAATTTATTCACAGAAATAGCTTTTAAATAGTTATCTTATGTCATATGAATTTTTGTAAATAAAGCAATCTTTTATAAGCAGGGTCAAACTGGGGGTGCTGAATTAAAATGTAGATTAATAAGCCATCCTTATTTTATTTGATTTTTTTAGACTTTTTAGACTTTATAAACTTTCTCTTAAAAACAACCATTTTGGGGAAAAATATTCAGCCTTCAAACAAACGTGGCCTAATTTTTTTTTTTTAATTTATTTTTGCTTATGTGCTGTTCTTTTTTTTTTGTCCTTTTTTGTGTTTTGTTTTTTTATGTCAGTGCATATATTCAAATAAAAAATAAAGGTGATATGGAGATGTGTGGTCAAAACCAAAAGCAGGATTGTTTAGATGCCGTGGAACAAAAAAAAAAAGAAAAAAAGATGCATTTGTTTTTTAAGGGCATCATCCTCCCTGGTTTACTACCACTAGTACATAGTACTTGTCCAGTAGCATAAAAGAGAGATCTGCAATACTTTTTCATTTAACTTTTAAATGAAGCAGCATTGTGTCATTATGGACCACATCAGTCATGATATTTTTTCCTACTGGAGCATACCAGAAAAAGGCATCTGCAGAGTATGACATAATACACGACCATAGATTTACCTGAACGTTTAAATCCTGGGTACACCAAAGTCATTCTGCCACTTTTCGAAGCAATATAACATGGTTTATTAGTTTGTTGCCATGTCTCCCAGTTTTATTTGTATCTACTTGTCTTCATGTGAGCATACACACATACTACACACTCATACTGTTTCACCCATCAGTGTGACTTCCACATGAAGGGAGATCTAAATGGATTAATTCTGTAGTATTTGCTCAATAAGATTACTGCAGAAACTGCAAGTTAAATGCTTAAATCTGAGCATTATGATTTATTTGAAACAATACAAAAGATGTTTCTTTACTGCATCTTGCCTGTGGCTTCATGTGTGAAAACAAAATAATGACTCCAGCTGCTTCTTTTGAAAAGAAACCGAGCTGTTTACATAGAAACCCTCTCCACACGCCTGTGTACCTTAAGAATGAAGATAGAAAATGAACTACTTAAGGCAATAACAAAAGGTTATAACATAAACAGCATCGTTTTTTAAATTAATTTAACTGTGAGAGGTCATCCAGTCTAAGCGGGATTGTTTTTAGTGGTTACAGCATTGGGGGGCCAAAACAAAGAGAAACTTTTTACTTGTTGGTGGGAACAGTTACCAAGTCACTGAAGGGAAATATTAACTGTTTTAAATTAAATGCCTCTCCACCTCGTCAGTTGGATTGCATCGGTCCTCTCCTGTCTTTAGTTGTGTAAAGTTGAGCCAGATTTTCTCTCCGTGGTTACAGATTCTATGGTAACACAGTGTTTATCCGGTGAAGAGGTGTTTTTACACATAGCTCATGGGAAGTCAGCTCTAATATGAACAGCTGTTATCAACGGTTGAGACACAACATACAGAAATGTCTGTTCTTCTCCATCAGATACCTCTTGGTTAAATATCAGCATGAAATGGAAAATAAAACAGAATAAGGATAAAAATAATCCCCAAAAGAGCTCGTGTATAATTTGAGTAAGTTCACATTGATACATGCTTAATTTGAATTTGTATTATATTGATTCCTGATGTCTTACAGAGTTTTAAAATTGCATCAATGTATAATTTGGTCACCAGCTAGTTCAGTGGTTCGGTTTTGGGTGACCTTAAAAGTTTAGATTATTTAAGTGTTTTATAAAAAATTTAAAAGTAAGACGTGAATCAACTAAATATATAGTACAATGTTTTCATCATAGTTTTTACAACAAAAACAATTCAGTTTTTTTATTGCTATAAATTTAATACATAACTTTAGTTGCATAATAAGTTACATCATTATCAGTAAAGCATGAGTATCACAAAAATCCCAACAACTTGAGCATAAAAATTTTATTTGGATGCATAAAAACGTAGAAATCATTCTCCATCAGGAAGTGGTTTACAGTTTAGTATTGTTTCCACTATTTTTTAATGAATGCCTGACTCAGAATCTCCTTCCAGTACTTGACATTGAGGTGCATCTGACATTTAAACCTCTCGTGGTCACTGTAGTGCACAGCTAAAGGCTCTTTTCTGCATGCATGGGTGGGGATAGTGTATCTGTGCATTAGCTACACTTGTGGACGGTCAACAAGTCATTCCTTTTCCTTCCATACACTGGCCGAGAAAAAAATAAATACATTTGTATCAATTCACATGTCCTTAAAATTAAACTGTTGTATGTGAAACTGTACATTACTTTTTCTGAAAATCTGTGCATGAAAGTGTAAACCATTTCATCTCTTAAATCTATTAACCTTATAAGACGGGGAGCTGCTTCATGATGCTGGGAACATTGGTCAAGGTTAAAGTAAAATCTCATTTAATTCTCTTCACTTACTTGAGAAGAATTTGTCATATGTGGACTACCACAAGAGTTAAGGGTGCCTAATAGTGCATGTGGATGTGACTGTAAAGATGTGTTGTATTACTTGTCTTTAATTTTATACTGTTGTATAATCGATGTGTGTAATCTTTCCACCAGTACAGCATGGTGGTAATTGTTTACCATATTCACAAATAATTTCTTTGTCTATTATTCTTTATTTAGAATTTTCTAGTAAATACAGCAATGCCAAGGCAGTTATCCAGAAATACTGATGTTGCATAGCAACAGGTATAAGGATGAGGAACTGCTCCTTGCATGCTTTTAGCACTTTCTCTTTCTAGGTATCAACAGAAACAAAAGCCTTGTGTGGGATCACAGCATCAGACCCAGACACCTCCTAAAGTGTCAAAACACGCTTCTGCTGTAAAACATATTGGAATCACAAAGTGTACATTTCTGTACTGAGTTTAAACATGCCAAATCGGGCAGATTGTACTTGTCATTTTTGTGCTGCAGCTTTTTCTATGAGGCTGTTGAAAAATTAATATAAAGCCAAACGGGCGGCCAAAAGATGCCTTTAAACTTGTATTGATTGATTCCTTTTTTAATTTTATGTGTGTGTGGTGTTTTGTAGACTGTTAAAAATAAAGATAAATACCAGTAAAAAAAAGATTTAGCAGCATTTAATTTATTTTTACTAACTTGTTTTCTCTCCACCTAATCGAGCAAAGTTCAGTTGAGTTGTTTGTCAAAAAGCCATGCATCTACGTCCAGTGCCAAAGACTTGCTTCCTCATCATTTTAGGATTTGGGGAATGTTTTTATGTCTTTTGAGCTACAAATGAACTACATAAACGCATGCAGATAAACACACACATGCATGATAAATCAGACAATACACACAATCCAGAAAAGCTGTCATAAAAAGCCCTTTCGTTACCGTTTCTGCATATTCACAGAGCATGTAGATACTCATTTTTATTGAGGATTAACAATAAAATGTATTTGTACATATAAATCCAGATGCATAAAATAACAGATACATATATTTGGCTTATTTTGCACCATGCAGTTGTGTGCTCCATTGATGATGTAAAATGTTTGATTGGAGAGTTTGGATGTACCGTATGTCCCCAGAGTCTTTACCCAGGACATAAACTATGAAGGCCCAATAGACTTCATGTTTGTGTGGGTATTACAACTCCTGCTGAATTTGAAGCGAATCTCTTTCGTGTATTTGCGTGTCTCTTCTGATAACTTTGTAAAGAAGAAACTACGCATCGGACGACGGTGTCCCACTGTGCAGGAAAATCCCCAAGCAGCCGCTTGCTTTGTTGCACCGCTCGCTTAACAAGCAGAGCAGGACTGAATGAAGGTCGGTGGAGTAAAGAGGATCGCATGGCTTGGCTTACTCACTTATTTATTAATATATTTCTTTTAATAAGCCTGTTAGCAACGGGTGCTGTCACACTTGGCTGCCACAGCTTAACGGGGGGAAATATTCAAGTTTTGTTGATTCGGCTGGTGACTTTTGAAGAAACTTGATTGGTTTTTTTCTCAGTCTTTTTTTCCTTTGTGTCTAGGTTAGGTATATTCCGTCAGCCGTGCTGCCATCAGTAAATCCTCTTTTCTCGAGAAAAGCCACAATAACAAAAGCATGACAACTTCAGGTTCCTCAAACTTCCTCATTTACTTGACAGCATATGTGTGTTTTTTAAATCCATCGCTTTTTAACACCATCTTTCCATCTTTACACTCCTGAAATTACTTCAGTTCATCTCCTCCTTCTCAGACTGTTTTCATTAAGCTGTTTCTTATTTTCCTCTGGCCACATATTTTCTGCATTTTACTCCTCGACATTCCTTCCCCGTCTCTTCCAGTTTCACAGTCTGTCTTTATGTTCTAGCAGTTTAAGTTGTGTTGTTATGCAGAATAACTTTACATAAATGTGAAATAAGTTTAAATTAGTACATTAGCATCAGCAGCACTAACAGCATCTGACAGGCAGTGAATATATTCGCTTTACTTCCATCTTGTTTTGCTGACATTTTTCTTTTCCAGTCTGGTTTTGTGCAACATGTTTTTTTTTTCTGTTGCATGGCTGAAAAAGAAGAAATGACTGGATACTGTATTCAGCAATGCTAACTAGACCAGAGCATGAATGTCAAAGCCATCCCCTTATTACAAATATATCATAAGAGACTTTAACAGTGCTCAAGAGAACTTCAGAACCCCAGCAGGTTGCTTTATGACAAATGAAAGCACTTTTTGAGGAACAGTTTTTCATCTCTAACTGGGAAAAGGCTTTTGACATTGAGGCAATGCTACATGATATTTCTGAATAGCTGATTCTGTTTAAGCCTGACCACAGTGGTTATGATGGTAATTTCTGATCCCATAATAACCACAGGATTTGCCATTCTTTACAGAGACAGTACACAGAAAAGCCTGTTTCCATTGTACACTAATGCTGATATGAAAAACTGCTGCAACCAACAATCATCTGTCTCATCTTACACCAGTTAGAGCAAATGGAAAGAAATATTCTTTGTTCAGCAAAAATGTGCCTTTTTTGTCTGCTGAATAATTATTAACCAGCTAAATTCAGGCACGCTTTAAGAACTTCAGCATTAGCTCAACCAGGTGTTGCAGAAATCTGAGGCATCAGTCTTTGTTTCTCAGAAGAAGGGCTCATTTGTAGCTTAAGATAGTATTTCAATCAGAGCAGGAAATATCCAGCTGAATTTCAATACATCCATCCATTATATGTACCACTTATTCCAGTGAAGGGTTGCAGGTAGCTGGACACTATCCCAGTAATTCCTATACATATTCCTAAAACTGGCTGCTGATTGGACATCAGCATCTCTATATAGAGCTTTAAATCTTATGCTGAATCATGTTCACAAACAGATTGATTATTGCCAAACAGCTGTTTTCGGCTACCAATGTTTTCTGCATGTGAGAATCAGGCTAAAAACTATGCAGTGTTATTCAGACATAAGGCACACCAGGGCCATCCAGTACAAGCTTTCCAACTTTATAAACTGGTAGACTTTAACCAGTTTCTGGTCTGAAATGTTCACTTAACAAACACATTATGGAGTTACGGTTTCTGTAGCCAGCTGCTTCACTGGTCCAGTTTAAAATCCAGCCCACAGAATCATTATGTCGTTGGCTGATACTGGTTTTCTGTTTCAGGTATTCATTCGCAGCAGTGAAGTGAAATAAAAACAAACAGGCAGCTGAAATGGTATAAATGTCCTTATTTTATAAGGAAAAAAAAAAGGAAAAAACTAATCCAACAAATAACAGTAAGCTCCTACCTGACTGGTTGAAGATTAGAGTTAAGCTCTGTAACATCAGGTGTGAGCTGGGATTGTATTTATTTGTTCAGATTTGTCATCTTGTTCAGTATGATTTCCTCTTCAGCCTTCATGTTCTGCATGATCTTCATCTCTGGGTTGTCGAAGAGTTCTCAAAGAAATTGACGTGAACAACCTCAGAATTCAGATTTTGGCAGAAAAACTTGATTAGAGAAATGTTGAGAAAAGACTCAGTCCCAAAACTCAGCTTTCAGCATATAAAAATTATAAATTAATAAATATATTACTATAAATAAATAAATATAATAATAATAAATATATGCGCTGTCATCTGTGGCTGAAGATTGCACCAGATTTCATTAAATTACATTTTTACTATAAAGGAGACAGAATAAACTGAAGCTTACAAGGCTTTATTTTCCCAGTAACAGCTGACTCACCAACCTAACAATCCAACAGACTGAACTCTGCCCTGCTCATCTCATATGAGCTGAAGATGACGGAATAAGCCCAATTCTCCCACAAACAAACCGACTGGTTTGACCCACACTCAGTATACAGGACCTTCCCTTTAAACAGCAACCAGACAGAAGGAAACAACACACATTTAGTTTGATAATAAAACTGCATTACGATTGACATTTGTAAAACTATTATATTTGTTTCTAGTAAACAAATCTAATAAACTTTATATGCTCTAAAAAATCTGACAAAAGTAAATAATGGTAATAGTTCAGTAATAATACCGCTCCTGTGTCTCGCCTGCTAATTGCTGGGATGAACTCCAGCTACCCTGTGATTCAATTTCTAATGAAGCGGTAAAGAAAATGAATGTATGAATGAAATAATACAATATCAATATAATGATCCCATCTATAAATAAAATTAAACCTAAAAAATAACAACAAATGTTTGATTTCATTTGCAAAGTTTTGTGTGTGCAGTGTGTTGTGGGGATGATAGTTTAGCATTGTGTATATCTGTGTTTAAGTGCAAACAATTGCAGGAAAAAATAATTTAGTATTTTTTGTATTCAGTAACACAAAAAGCTGCCCTGAACCGTTTTCCCCCTGGACACGCAGTCCGGGTTTATGGCAGAATTGACACACATTTCCAGTCCAGCTCTTTTCTTGTATTACTTTAATGAACAGAATAAAATTACAATAATATCTCAAGAAACGAGTTTAATTTGTTCTTTGAATTTGCTCGTATCTCAATTTGCTCGTTTTTTCAACGCAATTTTCCTCATTTAATGACTTGAAATCTGATCAATCTGTTCCAGCATGCAAAAAAGTGTATCATTTACCTTTTGAGATCAGACAACTTGAGCTAACGGAAGATATGCACGAAGGCTGAGGTGGAGGAATTTGGTCTTATACGTACACTTACACATTTCACTTCCTCGCTTCTATACACACATAATGCTGCTTTACACTTAAACCGAACTACACGAACACTGACGGAGTGAGACGCGGGAAGCTGAGGCGGGGTAAACGGAACACACGTTGTTGTGGATCTTTGTTCTGACTGCGGCGGCGCGAATGCTTCTCAATAATTTGTTTGTCAAAACACTTGTATCTCAAGATACAAGACTGTAAACTGTAGAAACCACATCATTTTTGGTTTCATGTTCATGATTTTAAATGAAACTGCAAAGCCTTTCTTTTTAAAATATAAAGTTTTTTAATCTTTTTTCATGTTTGTCTTTTTATCCTTATTGACATTAATTTATCCACAAATATTATGCAAATAATGTGCTTTACAATATATTTATGGATGTTGTACAACATTGATCAGTTCAATTTTTTTAGCCACAATAAATTCAGTGTAATGGATAGCGTAATTCCTTCTGGTCGTGCTTAACATTCAGTTTTCTTTTGTTTTTCTGGGCAGGGAAATAAACCGGCTGTTCTCCACTAACCCAGCTAAAGTGTACTCCCTGTAGCAGGGTAATACCACATGAGCTAGCCCATCACGAAGACAGAACAATGCTGGAAAGGGAGTGTCAGCGCACAGCACAGTGTTTAAAAAAAAAACCTAAGGGAAGACCAAACCCCTTTCCTGAACAAGGTCAGGTTTCCATCACAAGCTGCTTATTCATTACAACAAGATGATAGAAGTTTACAACAAAAAGTGTAATGGAAACTGTCTGCATTTACACGTTCCTGGACATGACGCAGTAGGTCATGCGACTGGTTAAGCTGGCAGGGTATAACCATGAGGTAAAGGTAAATGAGAGAGAATGGTTTTGAAAAGTGGTAGCAAATTTTCTGCATTAAGTAGAAAACCCCAAAAAATAATGCTATGTAGTTACGTTGTGTGAGCCACAATTTTTGGACAAGATTTTATGAGAACTGTGGCTTATGCACTAAACATTGTTCATTGGAAACACCTGTAAATTGAAAGTGTAGTTTGTTTAATGGTTTCAAGTATTGCTTTTATTTTGTGAGAAACGATAATGGAAAACGGTGACAGATGTCCTGCAAAGAATATCTGGTATGAAGTACTGGTCAGCAGCTGGTCCGGACATGACACATGCCTTTTGGAAGAGGCTAGCAGCACAAATGAATCAGCTGCTGAAGGATGGGTGCCTGAATGGCTGACCATGGCCACAGTCCTGATACTGAAAGATCCCCAAAAGGAACCAGTCCCATCTGAGTATTGGCCACATAACAACATAACACAACAAAATAAATAAATAATGAATGAAATAAATGGATTTTAATGAGGGCTGCACAGTGATGTGGTGATTAGTGCTGCAGCCTCACAGCAAGAAGGTTGCTGGTTCGAACGCCAGCCCGTGTTCATGTGGGTTCTCTGTGGGTACTCTGGCTTCCTCCATGCATGTTAGGTTGACTAGTCATTCATTCTGATGTGTGTCTGGTTGTTTGTCTTTCTGCGTTGCCCTGTGATGGACTGGTGACCTGTCCAGGGTGTACCTCTCCCCTGTTGGTTGCTGGGATAGGCTCCAGCTACCTGCAACCTTAAATTGGATGACGTGGTATGGGAAATGGATGGATTTTAATAGATCACTGAATCAAATTATAGTCAGGAATTCATATTATAAACTTTATTTATGTGCAGTTAATTTCATTTAGATTCTAAATGGTAAAAAAAGAACATACCTTGTTAAGCCATAGCTGGAGTCCATCTAGGTGCATAGTTTTAACCATGTACAGAGACTCAGTTTATTTTTATTGCTGGCAGTTAAAATTGGGAAACCTTTAAATGAGCCAACTTTAAGACTACACTGCAAGGCTAAATATGATACAGCAACAATATGATTTGTTGTTCCAGCACTGTGGGAATAATACTATTATTAATAAAAGATTCTGGCACAGAATTATGTTCAGTATCCCCAGAAATCCCACTGCTCATGATTGCTCAACTTGTTCCTCTCTTTTCTAACCTTGAGTAAGGAACAAAGCTGGAAAGCTGATGGATGCCTGTGAAGTGAAATGATATGAAAAATATCTGGTACAGCTTTATCTGGAGTTATGTACAAAGGCTCAATAAATCTGCTGGAAAAGCTCTAACTGGAGTTTGTTGTGAGCTGAGATGAAGCTAAGGCTTTACTCTACATTTGTATTAATGCGCCTCAGACATTTACATCAACGTTCTCAATACTGTACTTTCATTTTGCATAGCGAGGCTCTTACAGTTCCTTACACAGAACCAGTTCATACTATTTAAGGCTGAATATTTAGTCCACATGCAAACATGGAAGGCACAAAAGGTCAGTGCATCCTGATAAATACATCTATGTGCCTTTTTAAATGACATACACATGCACATATACAAAGAGAGACAGGAGGTGGGAAGGAGAGTTAATGTGAAGAAACGAGCATTAAGGGAGCTTTTCGTTCATGGAGGGGGATTAGACGGCTCTCACAAGAAGTGAAGGCGGAAATCATTTCAGATCTCTCTTCTAGTTGCTGTTCTTCTTCTCACCTTATTTTTTCTCATCCTTCTTTGTTTTCTGTCCTTTCGTTCTTTTCCTTTGTGCATCATAGTTCACCAGTACTGGTTTTCTTTATTATGCATCGTTTCCAATAAACTCTGCTCATCACTTGATTGCTTAGCAGCTACCACTTTCTCCAGGTTGATTGGCTGTGTTTACTCTAAATAACCCTTATCTTATTTTAGTTTGTATGCATTGAATTGCATGCTTGTGAAGTAAATGACACTTAAGAGGCAACACAGATGCAAATAATATATTCAGCATATTCCTTTGCAGTTCCTTTACATCTGCTTTTGCATTAGGTGGAAAATTTTGTAGATTAAGAAGAGATTAAATGCCTTTTCCACTAGAAACATAATCAGAGACAATACTTAGGAAGTTTGTTGGCTGTTTTTTACAATACCTGAATGATCTGCTAATTATTATTTATTAATTTATCTCAAACTTTCTGTAAATTTAACCTAAACTTGCACTTTCTGTCTTTGGCAGATTTTTGCTAATTTCAGTGGATGAAATGATGTTTAGGTTCATTTAAAAATAAACAGAAATCCTTTTGAAATTGATTTTGTGACTGAGCAATGACAAAGTACATGCAAGGCATTGTAGTTTGTTTGTTTTGTACATTGTGTCTGTTAAATGTTGACAGCACACCTTGAGCTGTTGCGACTGTTTTCCATTGTGGGTTTATTAATGGGAAATAAATCAAACTGAAGTGAACTCTGTAAGCAGTAGTTTTGAATGCTGCATCTGGAGGAGGTGATCAGGCTGAGTGTATCTTATGCAGAGGTGTGTGATTACTGTAGCCATTGTTTATGAAAAGTAGAATATACTGAAACCGAATCACATTTGAGAAATGATCATTTTATGTAAGCACATTTCAGTTTTTCCAGTAAAGTCATCATTACCCGAAGCCTTGTTATTCATACTGTGACATATCAGTCCAGGTATTTAATCCGCTTTTGTTTACTGTCACACAAATATCACAGATTTTATCCTCTGGGAATGAATGTAATTCAGACAGTCTTACTACAAGATCAGGGTTGAAAGACGCAGATGATCTCTAAAACAACAATAGATATCAGACCTTTTCTTGATGTACTTATTAGTGTCAACAATATGGATTATCTGTCACCTCATTCTGAAATGCACAATAGTGACTGCCGACAGCCATTCTGGGTTGGAGGACTCATCCAAGAAGACAATGATAGGCTGACCTACAAAGCAAGGATACATTTTTTATAATCTGAGCCAAATATATTCAGGAAATTCAATGGAGATCTCAGCTGTTTGATTACAGTATTCACATAAATCAAGCTGCAGTTAAACAAGACACCTGTGGTTACACCAGCCAAAGGAACAAGCATGATGAAGACAATTTGTCAGATAGTCCTGCTGTATGTTTCAGTCAAAGCAATTAAATATATCAAACTATCATAACTTAATGAAAGATAAGCCTGAAAAGTCCTGTCATTAAAGCTAATTTTACGCTTTCAGAAAAAGGCGACAGGCAGAGATATGTTCAGTGATACATTGCAATGACTCCTCTACAGCATGTACTATATATTCTGTTTTAGCAAAGAGAAACATGAGATAACGGAAAACACGATGGTTTCTTTGCATTTATTTTTGGGAATATTGCCTCTGAGAGGACTTGCTGTTTCTGCCATCATTTTATGATGAGTCACAGCCAACGCTGCTCCAGGTGTAGATCTAACAGAGATCAGCAACACACAGGGTTTGATAGGTGATACAATTATGTGTGTGCTTTGTGACATCCCGGCAGCTTCCCTGATGGAGGAACATGACTGAATGTGATTGATGGCTTAAAAAAGGAAATTTAATTGGCTTCATTGTTTTACGATCGTGCCTCGCAACCTCAAGGATTTGTTTTTCATCCAGTGTCTGCACTGATCCACTTCTGTGCCTTTTTTTCTTTGTCTTACAATGTTTTCTGAAGTATTTACTTCTATGCTTAACTAAAGCAAAGACACAGCGAAACCAACACTCTGGTTGTGCAAATCTGACATGTGAAGATGTGGGTTACCTGGAACCTTTTGTTAAACCTCTTACTGCAGACTTCTCCTAGTAAAAATGATTTTTACTGATTGGTTAGCACTCACCTTGTAGGTGGTTCAATCCTCTATATCTGAATATGTATCACCATAGCTGTGACCTGCTGCAGTGTGCATGCTCAGGATGGGGAGAGATTTGATGCATTGTGTTGGGGTCCTCAGGCAATTATTTTTTATGAATTGTCTCATATGAACGAGTTATAGGTTGTGCTGATGTAATCTCAATGTTTTGGCTTGAATTGATTAAGTCCATGAAATGACCAGAGATGATGATGCTGAATTCAAATAGTTGTAATTTAATATGAAAATAATTGTAGTTTAAACAACACAAATGCGTATTGTGAGCAGGGAAAGTGGATCTGCATTTTATAAAAGCAATTGTAACAACTTCTCATTATCTGGGTCTTTTTTCATACAAACCCCAACACATCTGCAAAGTTAGAAAAACAAGAGGACACAATGTTCAAAAACTTAGGAGGAGGTGGGGGGTGGATAAATGGGTCTCGCTATAAAGCCCTCCCTGAGCCGGGTTCTGCCTGAGGATTTGTCTTCCTCTTATGAGGGAGTTTTCCTTCCCACTGTCGCCTAATGCTTGCTCAGGCTGGGGATCGCATTGAAGTCAAGATTTGATTCAATCTTATGGTTTCCCTTATCTATGCTATTTGATGAATTGGCTCAATATGATGTGAAGCGCCCTGAGATGACACTGTCATGAAGTGGCGCTATTTAAATAAAGTTGAATTGATTTGACTGTTCTAGGCTTACGTTATCATAATTCTTTTGTTTCTAGTTTAAAGCGGAATCTAGATTATTTAAAATAGTTCAAGCTGTTCTTTTGAATAACCAGGATATCAATAATTTCAGCCAGACTTAAATATGATGTCAGTCTGCAAATAAATAAAGCAAAAATTGCTGATACTGCCAACATACTGCTCTACAGTAAATCCCGAGGGTCTGAGGAACAGCTGCCAGTAGTGTGTCACAGGGTAAATCTTTGACATCTTGTCACATCTTGCCAAAGATGTGACAAATTTTCCTTTCTTCTTCAGAAGAAAATAACAGCACTTATAATGTGCTGTGCTTCAAGGAAGACAATGAGGCCTGAACTTTGTACACATGAATCATTTTAAAGTTTTAAGCTGGAAGAGTAAAGATATAATTTTACTAAAATCTATTTTCACACCGACCTTTTGGGTTTTTCTTATCGTCTTGATAGAAAACAATATCATGAAATGTGGTATAAACGTTGCACATGTTAGAATGTGAATGAGTAAAGCATGAAGACAAGAGCATCTTCAGATACACGGATGTGTGAGCTGGGTGTGATGTGTGAACGAATTTGCAGCATATCTGACACTTTTTTCAGTCACTGTCTAAGATACTGTACCTGATGACAGAATCCACCATGCATGTCGTTTTCAGCAGGCATCTCTTGGTGTGTTTTCTCTGCAGATCTTATCGTCAAACTGGCAAAGGACAAGTTTGGAGCCATTCAGACAGAATATCAAAAGGTAACGCAGAGTGTGATTAGATAATGTTTTGTTTTGCCTTTCTTCCGCCTCACTGAATGACTTTCTGATTAGATGCGTGTATGTATA
>JBAMHV010000007.1:8415063-8449429 GCA_037177535.1 Pseudomugil gertrudae | reverse complement strand
TTGTTGTTGATTCTTGACTAAAAATTTAAAGTTTATATCTTTATGTTTGAAACCTGAAATGTGGCGAAAGTTTGCAAGGTTCAAGGGGGCCGAATACTTTTGCAAGGCACTATATATATATATTATAGTGTGGGTGTGTGTGTGTGTGTGTGTGTGTGTGTGTGTGTGTGTGTGCGTGCGTGCAGAGCATTTGCGTGACCTTTTTTTTAAAATAGCAGCAGTGCCCATTAGCATGATGACAGCAACCCTTCAGATTTGCATGTTGCCATCAACTGCAGACTGCTGTTGGAGCTGTTAAATGACAAACATTGACCCACTTCAGTGACCTTTTCCTTATTGTGTGTTTGTGCGAGTATCAGTTTTCTGATTTTCCCCTTCCTCTTAGCTTCTTAGCAAAACATCAGGAACTGCACTGTGGATCATGATCACTGCTGGGAAACTGCCTCCCCTAAAATGAAATGGATAGAAAGAATTGTCCTATCAAGTTCCATTTTTACCTTCTTGAATCTACCTTCTTACCCATGTTAAAAACAGAAGCTATCCCCATGGATGGAACAGTATTAGTAATTTATGATGGTGGTAAGACCCTGCTGTCTTTACAAATCAGTAAGGAGAGCAGTTTGTTCATTCAGGAGCAGTGAGAGCAAAAGTGCTTTGATCTTTTCATGAAAAGAACATCACTGAGCTACAGCATGACAGAAATTATGAAGGGGAAAGGAGTTACCCATCTTCTATTCAATTTAGCCAATTTCTAAATTTGATGCTAAACGCAAGGTACTGTACATAGAAAAGAAGCAGATTACATAGGAGCATTCTGGTGCAAGACAAGGTGGATGAGCAGAAAACATGGCAGCAGCAGTTTAACTCTGTCTTTTAGAGGTAATTCACAGGAATACATTTTGGGTCACAAATTATTAATCATGTTATAGTATCACTGAGGTTTTGTAAATAAACGCATATGGTTCATACTATAGACATCATTTTATTTGTTTAATTGCTTCTAATGTTCCTTGGCTAATAACAAACTGGAACTGGCTGAGTGATATTCTTCATTCATGCAATTGAAATAGACTAAAGCATGAATTTCTGTCACTGTTTGTACTGGTTTGTCATATTTTGAGAAAAATGTACTTTATTATTCAAGTTCAGTAAAAAAAATACTCAAAAAGATGGAATTTCCTAGCTTTGGAGTCACTAAACACAATAAGAGTATGCCTTTGCAACAGCTGAATAAATGCAGTTAGCTGGTTTGTGCAGACTGTATTTGCACACAGATAACAAATATCATAGTGAACACTTATCGGTCCAGATTGATTTTTCATGAAACTCCCTACAGGCTCTCAGTCCACTGAAAAAGACAGGGTTATTACCAATGAGCGGCAGCTGTGTCTGTCTCACCTGCCGCTGCCACAGCTTTACTTTCCCGCCCACAGCTGCAGAAACCACACACCACCACACAGGTTTTCATCAGAAATGCTGTCCTTCCGCTTCATTAGGAAGGGAAAACTGCACTGTAGGCTACAGAGATGGGAGATAGGTCAGCTTCCGTTCAGTATTTCCTCCATCATATATATATATATATATATATATATACTGTATATATATCTCAGCTGCTGCGAGGAGTGTTATATAATATGCTTATTGTTTATAAACAAATCCCTGTTGGACACAGAGGAGAGAGAATTTCCAGCAGTGTGATCTTAACAGATATTTTTAGATTTGTTGCTCATTTTATCCTTGGCCTCCTCTTCTGTGTCCTCCCTTCTGCTCCCGTGTTCCTATTAATCCATCCTTTCTTCTCTCTTTCTCTCTTCTCTCACAGCTAAACTCTCCTTAAACCACAACTCCCTCCCTTTCTTTAAACATTCACCTCCATTCATCAACATGTTTGTCATGCAATCTGTTCCTAATTTTTATGTCACGTTTCCTGTCATTCCTCTCCCACTGACCTCAGGCCATCTACTACGAGATAGGCTTCCTAGTATGTGCAGCAGTGGGGCTTCTGTTTGCTGTTCTCGTGCCGACAGTCGGGCTCTTCTTCTGCATGTGCCGCTGCTGTGACAACTGTGGTGGTGAAATGCACCAACGCCAGAGGAAGAACGCAGACTGCCGGCGTGGTCTGCTGGGAACCCTGCTCTTCTTCACCTCACTGGTCATCACGTGAGTGTGACACATGCACACATGTTCCACAAATATGCTGCATTTTTTCATAAGAAGAAACATACTTTTTAAGTCAATGTTAGAATGCATGCATATACTCACACTGTTTATGCACATTCATGCATATGTGTACACAGATGCATATAAAATACACACATACTCCAGACACAATCCTCCTCTGGTCAAACATAGTCATCAGCCTTCACCATCCCCCTCCTGCTTTTGCTATATATAGCAAAGTCCCACTGTAGATCGTATGTGGCAGCACCCTTCATACTTGTGTTCAGTCTCAGCGATGGACACAATAACCTGCAGGGAATTCTTTGTGAGAGCTTTCACTCACTACACAGACAGTTCTTTATAGTGTTAACGCATTTCTAAAATGTTCCAAATAAGTCCACAACATAGCTCAGAACATGATAATGTTTTTGTGATCTGTCATAGTACCTACAGGATTTTCTTTCACTACATTTTCAGCACAATGCTGCTTACTTTCCCCGATGAGACTGTCGTGAATGTATAACAAATGATGCACTCATTGCAAATATAGACTACAATACTACCTGCAGGTAAGCCTGTGCTCTTACAATCAAACCTCCATTACTTGTTAAAGAGTTTCTTCAGGCTTACTTGACAGAGTTCATCTGTTTTAGGTATCCTGGAAGAGATGAAGAGATTAAATTAAACACAGCAAGGCAGTGTACAAGTGAAGAAACAATACCATATTCTAAAACTGTTTTTTGTATGACTTGTTGGACACAGGAAGAGAGGAAACTAAAGTTTTATTGTAAAGCAAATTTCACTTTTCCTAAATTCAGCATCTGCCTTGCATCCTGTTTCATCTCTGAGCTCCCTCAAGCCAGTAAAAGCCAGTGCAGTAATTATTCTTGTCTTATTTTTTACTCTTTCCCTTTAAGTTTTCCTCCTTTCCTCTGATAATGTCCTGATGAAATTCCTGAACCAGTGATGGTCCACGTTAAAAAGGTCATTGTGTTCACATCTTGTTGCTGCCTCGTGATGCAATGCTTTTAAGCAAAAATCCAGTGTAACGTTAGAGCTCCAAGCTTTGTCAGGCTTGGGACACTGCAGAGTGACAATTGTGTAAAGAATGTGTATAATGAATGCCAGTGTGCAAACAAAACTGAATCCAAAGCCCAGAGGTGGATCCAGAAACTTCAGCAGTATCGTTTTAACCAAACCAAAGGTGCTGCTGTGAGAAAGACTCTTTAAAACCTAAATAAATAAATAAGAGACACACATAATTTCATACCCTGATTATGTGGTTCTGCTTAACCATACATCTGTGTACATATTCATTCTATCTGAAAGGCATGTATGCTGGGAAGTCTGGGTATGTACATTCAATGATTAAAAACTTCACTAATGATTCATTAGTAAGTCAGCAGTTCACTAATTTCACTCATATCGGGTCTTAAGGTTTCAAATGAGGAAAACAAGTCTAAGGTGATCAGACTTCAAAATTATTAATATTAAGCTGAAACTTCCAGTTAATTACACTCAGATTTACAATTTGTCCAAGTCAGAAAAGAAAGGTTACATTTTTTCCACGGTCCTGGGTAAGTGGATAATAGCAAAGTAATGTGGCTGACTGTGTAAAGAAAAAAAAGGTAGATGTATTTCCTAAATAGTATTTCATGTTGCACAGTATAATTAACTCCACCCTAGATAGTGCTTCCAGCTTAGTACAGTCTGCACTATCAGTCGGTATTAACAAAGTTGCATCATTAAAATGGTTTTGTGTATGAAATGGCCACCTTGAGATTAGTTTAAGTTATTCAAGGAGATGACACAGTGTAGCGCAAAACCAGAGCGAATGCATGACTTTAAATATTCATCCCTGGAAATTAACAACAGGAAACGCAGTCTCTGCTTTGATTTACTCTCAGTAACTGCTGGAAAAGTAGCTTCAGTAAAAGCTTTTATAGACATGCATTTGTTTTCTACACTCTACACACAAGTCTAGGACTTAATTTGATGTTCTTTGACTTTCTGTCTTCATTTTGTACAAGATTCCCCAGCAGAATCCTAGCAACCCAGACACAAGAGTCTGAGAGCATCCTTTTATTAAATCTCCCCAGCTACCAGGCAGAGATGCAGCAGAAGCTCTAATGAATCAATTACTAGCTAGTGATGGAAGCCCCGAGTCCAGGCAAAGACTCATTTGTACGACCACAAGAAAGCTGACAGCCTGAAACAGAGGAGTGGGTAAGGTGACATTTATTTTCCAGGAAGTGTTAAAATCAGATTAAGGAATGGAAGACATACAGGTTAGGTTCGTACGTCCGAAAGGCCAAGGATAAGCTGGAAGAAAGATTGTACCACAGTCAAATCCCCAAAGCTATAAAGTAGACAACTCAAGAGGCATACATCTTATTGCTTACTTATATTTAATAGCAAGCCATCTGAGGCAGAGTTTGCACTTTCTACAGATTAATTTTTACAAACTTTTTGCACAATGGGACAGGATGTTTTTTACCTTGGAGTTCCAGTTAATCAATTAGGTTTAGATGACTTATTGATAATTCTCTTCAGAATGTGTCTTTTGTCAGTGAAATGTGGGTTGTGCTGGAGTAGAAAGCTACCTTTGCTGCTAGTGTAACTAATTTGAGATTTGAGATCCTGGTCAATGTAGACACAGGGGACTCGGAGCTCCCTACCATGGTTACCAATATTGTGACAACTGTGGCCATGACAAAAAAGATATTATATTTTTTCTTATGTTTTATGTTTTATTTTTAGATGGTTATGTTTTTTTTACATGTTGGTTCATCAGAATATTTCATTTTGCTTAAACTCCAGTGTTTTCCTCATGGGAATCCTCCACTCTGTGAGTGCTGCTTTCTTGGTCTGGGGTTGGTGCCATTGTGATTGCCCTTGTCTGGGCAGCTTACAGCGGTGGGGTGGACTCTGGCCTGCCTTGACCTGGGTTCTGTGGTGACAGCTTCTATGGACAAGGGGCTACTGGCTCCTAGTGTGGATGGATACCAATAATAAAAAAACAGAGCTGGTATAAAGCAAAGCTGCTTCTTCAACTATGAAGGTGAAGAGGTCAAATGTCAGAAGAGCTGCCAGTAAGCTGTAAATATAAATCTAAATGAGGAATGTTTAATGGGTTAAATAGTGCTGGAGGGATTTAGAGTTTAGTTCACTTCAATGCTAGCTAACCTGAAAATGCATGCAGTACTGTTCTGGCTGTCTCTGTGCATCTTAATTAGTGCATCGAAATACACAAAACATACAGCAGATGTGCAGCTCAGTTCATGGTGTTCACCACTATTTGCCTGTAAGACTGGACCAGAAATTTTACTCTGTGGCAGAAAATATAATAAGAGGTTTGCTGAAATCAATCAGTGCTTTTAGAAAAGACACATCTTAGACTTTTAATACATACCAGGATCAAAGAAAATGGCTAAAGAAACATTCGAGTTGTACATGCATTACTATCTTTCCCAGCCAACAGCCGATCAACTCAACAGTCAGATGACTTGTGACATAAATGCAATAGTATAAATGTACATCACTGATTTAACTTTGTTGCTCAAAAGCAGCTTTTATCTGGTTCTATTAAGCTACACTAAATAGCTCATGTTACCAAACCTTCATGAGGGTATTCTTTGTTTTTAATTTCATCCACATATCATGCTTGACCATGCAGATTTAGCAATGTTTAGTGGTACAGACATGCCCTGTTTTTTTTTTTTAATTAATGTTATGTCAATATGTTTAATATTGTCACTATCTCACAGCACACCATCTACCTGTACAGTAGATTATGCATTCACTCAGAGGCAGAGCAGTGCTTTGGTAAAAATGATCCTTTGTCTGAAAATGAGAGGGAAATTATTCTCATTGTGTGCTCATCATCACTTTTGCTGTAGTTCTGCTGTGTAATGGCTCCTCAGCAGTTGATGTGCATGGGATCTTAATATATTACATATTAACTCAAATGCATATTGCATTTTGCCTGTTAGCTTTAAAGCCACAGTATACACTATTAAAATAATATAAGTTTTTTCAGTCTCTTAATTTGCTCTGATTCAACATGACACCTACTTGAATTCATAACAAGGAAAAGACAGAAGATGATTCCTTCTCTTGCAGCCAAGTGGAAAATCCCTGCCTCATGCTGTTATGCAGCATGTACTATAGCAGTCTATTTCAGTCCATGGGTGTCTAACATTCAAAAAAGTGTTCAAATGGTGTGTTTAATAACACCTAATGTGCTTATGATATGGGGAGTCCAATTAATGATGGTGTAGAGGACACATTTAACCCTATCCACTTAAAGTCTGCAGCACTCGCTCATGTTTTTACTGTTGTCTCTTGCAAAAAATAACAATGGTAACCATGAATTGGATCATATAATAACGATGCATTGATCTGTAATCAGTATCATAAGAATCAATGCTAAAGTAAAAAAATAATCTTGTAATGTCTTTTAATTTCTTAAATGTTTAAGACTTCCATAGACCGAGCCCTAGGCTCCTTTCACCAAGTTTTCAGTGTTGTGCAGAACACAACAAAGCATAATAGTTTAATATTATTATTTCAAACTGCACTGTTACAACCTGCCGTTTTGAAACTGATGCAAGCACATTATGTGTGTGTGTGTTTTTATGTATATGATGGGTGTTCTGATTTGTGCAAAGCTGGGAATGTCCTAACATTTCATTATGGTTTGAACACAATGACAAAAAAGGCTTCTTATCGTCTCGTCACTGCAGGAGTCTAAATGCCATCAGACCACTTTCAGTCCTTGTTCAGTTTTTCAAACTGGTGTGAACATTTTACCATATAAATGACTTTTGCTTTTCAGACGGCGCTTACCTTTGCTGAAAGATTTTATTTTTCTTACTCTCATTATCTTATTCACTATGGAAGCACTGCTTACTTAAAAGTAGCTGAAAAAACACGAGCTTTATCGTAGAAGCAGAGTGTTTGACATAGTTGTACTGCTAGACTATTGTAGAAGCTTTGTTCCTACCTGGGTTAGTTCTATTCCACCTTCCTAATGGGAACCATATCATTTGAAAAACACATATACACAAAAAACACACACACAAAATTGTAGCTCCTGGCATAATTTACATACAGTGCGCAGCCTTTTTGGTGTCATGAAAGCTAATTAGATGCAAGTCTCTCTATAGTTCCTGTCTTATTCATATGACAAGACGCAAGCTCTAAGTTCTGCTGAATAATTAATGAAGTGTCCTAATTAATACTTGGAAAAACGACTTGTCTAGTTTTATTGGAAAACAGTACCTCAGTACAGCTCCCAGAGTATACACAGGAAAAAAGCAAAAGAAATGCCAGGTCACAATGGAAAATCCATCTATCTATCAACTAAAGCTGATCAGCTCAGTTCATTGAGTTATAGGAATTAACTTTATGAAAGAGGTATTAAGATAACTGAGTGAGCCATATTTTCTCTAAAATAACTAGACTGTATGGAAACAGTGGTGCACATGGCTGTTCACATTTACACCTGCATAGCATACAGTGTAGCCTCTGGATTGTGTTTGTATGTTTGGGTTACTGTAACATTGTAGTTCCTTTAATGCAGTATTGTTCAAAAAGGCTGTACTTTAAGTTTCACAAACAAGTTTGCAGCTTACTGCTTTTCTGAGAACTAGATGCGACTTCATATATTTACTGAGTGAAACTCAAACAAGTACTTGAATTGTTAGCTTTCGCCTAAATTCACGTATTTTCTGGGAGCATTTTCCCATCTATGATGTTCCAATGTAAGCCTCATTTGCTAACCAAAAATACTTTGTACATTTAAGACTTTAGCAAAAACATAAATGTGATTTATAAAGTCACATTAACTATATTACACCATTACATAATAACTTTAAAACTTCCACTTCACTGAGACAAATTCAAATACATGTTCATGCTTTCTGAAAGACACATCTAAAAGAAGCACCTAATTAGTTACTTCTAACACACACAGGCAAACACAGACTCACACATATTCTGCTTCCTGTAACTCTCACATCTCAGTAAGCAGCTTCCCGTGGGGAGTCATCACATGTGGGGCTATTTTTAGAGGATTAATTAATAGTGTGATTTATTCTGTCATAAAAAAGAGACTGAAGATGTCACTTGTTGACTAAATGTCAGGCTACTGGGATGTCCACGAGGAACACGTTCCCAGCCTGGAAACAGGTTTGTTCATATTTGATAAAATTATTCTTTTGGCAAAAGTAAAATAAATATGTTTAATATATAAAGTGCTTGTGTTAATTAAAGGTAAACTGTGTTTACATCCGAGGTCCATCTTTATACTCTTGATTTTTTATCAACCCTCTATTAAATTTACACAAAGGTTTTCTCATGTGTTTCTTCCTCTTCAGAAGACTGTTCATTCATTTTGCATGAATGTTTATTATAATGAAAGCTTGTTCTTCCTGTATGTATCCTGCATTTTGTGACTGCCTTTCCCTCACTTTATATCTGTATGATTCCTACATCTAAAGGTGATTTACCAGATGCAGTCTAAGCCTAATAAAGCTTAAATTAGCTTGGAATAAGAAAATAAAATGTAAATTACTAACAAAAATGCCAATTTCAGTAATTGAAAAAGAAAACAGTTGACTAAGGAATCAATCAATCAGTTGGTTGGTCTTTACACTTATCAGATCCCCCAGATTAAACACACCAACACACGTGTGCATTGAGCGTTTTCACATCTTCTCATCTTTCTCGTGTAACTTTGTCTTCAGCTTAAAGCCAGCATAATCAGAGTATATTTGACCCTTTTCAGAATCCATGTATCGTTTGTGTGACGGTGCAGAACAAGCCTCACAAACCGCATTCATTTTCCTTTTTACATATTTGTTTTTGCTCCCTTCATTTTGTAAAAATAATTTCTGTTGAAAGTCATTTTTTAAGCATGATTGTTTTGGTTTTTTTTTACAGTCCATTGTTGTGAGTTTTCCCATTACTAAAGCAACTTGTCTGCTTCCTACATGAACACATCACATGATGGCAGATTTACACAAACCACTGCTGAGTTAATTAACAGCAAAGATTGTGGTTTGAGATGAAACTGCATCCCATCCCATAATTTATCACACATTCTGGACACACATCATTGTTCTAAACCTCCTTCATGTATGTTGATGTTCTGTTCTGTTCATGTTATACTGAAATCCACTGAATTTATATAAATGTTTGTTTTTAATTGGTTTTTTACCATCTTGGGGTCTTTCGTGGTCTATGTATGCTTGTGTGTATGTGGGAAAAATCAATACAGTATTTCAAGTAACCTACTCTCCACAGTGAAACCAGTTGTTCATAAAGTTGGTCAAGCTTTAAGCAAATTTATCTGAGACATATGTGTTACAATACTGTTGCTCAAGATGAAAAAATATGAGAAGGCAAAGCTGCAGGGCTCAGTGATGTGGTTTATGGCTTAGAGGTGCTCTCTATCTCCCAGAGGGTTGGCTTGGAGGATTTATAGTCCAGAAATAGCATTTCTAATGCAGATAGGCCTGTCTTTCATTTCTTTGTGTCTGTGTTTTAGCTGGCAGGGGAAGCAATGGATCTCATGACACCAGAAAAGTAAAAGTTGTGTCTGTGATTGGTCAAGTTTTCTCATCTCCCAGACCATTTAAGTAACATATTGTTGTGTGCGTTCCCGGAGATGAAAAGGAAAAAAATCCTGGTCTGTGGGTCTGTTTTACAAAGCGAAACCCACAGTTTTATCCACTCCTGCTGGACTTTTAAGATTCATTTTCCTCTGTTGAGAGCTCCTGTATTTACCCCACAGATACAATCTTACTGTTTTTCAATCACAACAAAACAAGCTACTGTATCATTCATAACATATATGTAAACAATGAAACATTGGTGAAGATTAGTTGTCCAAATGATGCTAATCTTTGATCAGGTCACACAGATTGCTGAGATTAAAATGATCTGACAGAAATTGGAGTTTAATCACTGAATGCAGCCATTTGTTTTTGATCTAAAAATCAGAAATAAAATGGCAAACCATTGATTTGAGATATCAGGGTATCAAGGGTATGGATATTTACTGCAGCCAGAAACTGCTACTAAAGGTAAATAGTAAAGTCTTGTTTGTATTTGTTTATCTTTATTATTTTCTAATTGATGAAGTTTGAAAAGAAATGGGATATTTCACACAAACATGAGGGTAAGTGCACTGTGGGAAGCATTAGGCATAATCAGGATGTTTTGTTCTTATTACCACAATAAAAACCTTTCAGAAATACCCTGTAACTACTGTTTATAGTCATTTAAGTCAAATGCTGGAGTGAACATAACACTGAGACTCAATCAGGAGTTGCAGTGGTTAGCGTTGTGGCCTCACACACGTTGCTGGTTCAAGCCCAGGCTGGAAAGCTTTGTCCAGTGGCCTTTCTGTGTGGAGTTTGCATGTTCTCCCCATGTATGCGTGGGTTCTCTTTGGGTACTCCGGCTTCCTCCCACCCACAAGACATGCATGTTAGGTTAATAGCTATGGTTACGATGTCTTCTTATCATGTGTAGTTGCTTTGGATGAAGGCGTCTGCTAAATGACTGTAGAATAGAACCACATGCCAACATTATGCCAAGTTATTCATGTAAACCCCAAGTCATTAAATGAAAAGATTAAATCAACAATCTGTAGCAGAAGCGTGGCAAAGACAGCTGCTGTTTCAATTATCTCTGTTTTCATCACATTCTCTCTGCATTTGTTGAAAACCTCTCAAAAATTAGTTATTAGTTAAAAAAATGTTTTTTTCTTTTGTTTTTATAATTTGATTAATTGCTTTCTTTCCTTTTTGAAAGCCCATAAGTGATCTGTTGTTTTAAATCATTTCAGTTGTTTGTGTATTCCACCATACAGTAGCTCTAATATTACTCTATACTGTAAAGCATCTGGAGATAGAAACATTCCAGCTTGAGGTCAAATATTGTTTATTTTACTTTTACTTATTTTACTTTGAAAATAATAAAACAAATATTTCATTTGGTGTTCTTCATGTTCAGTTTTATAACCACACACTTGCTATATATTAACACACATTTAGCACAGTGTGTAGATATAAATGGAGATAGATTCTTCTTTGTGTATTTTTTTTTTAAATACATATTTATTTAATTTCTTTTGGGAGTTGCTTGCTTAACCCTTTGCCTGAGAAGCTTTCCGGACCATACTTCTGCGTTTTGTATCATTCTTGGATTGTTTACAGTGAAATTAATGGTCTCTTGTCTTGTAAATTAATGCTGACAGTCTTTAGATGGAACAAGAAGTAACTTAGGTACTTATGTGCAGAAAAATAAACAGAACAAAATAGCATCAAGGGCTTTGGACTTTTAAAGTATTCATTGTCTAATTTAATTCTTTATAGGACACAGTGCTGCATGAAGATGCGGCGCTGCAAGTTCAACCTGTAAACTGGCAAGATTAGAGAAGACAAATAAAACTACAAACAAAAGGAATATTTTGGTTAAAACTGAATTAAATTATAACAAGCAAACCAAATGTCCAACTTAAACAAAACTGATACAAAATTTAATCCAAACAGGGAATAAAGCGAGTATTAAAATTTAAAAGCATACCGTAATGGTAGCCTAATGGAGTAAAGACATAAAGTGGTGGTAAAGTAGCTTTTATTAGTGCTTGAAAATATGTCAAATTTATTTTAATGAGAGGATGTCCGGGGGGGATGCGGCTCACAGGATGTGCTAGTGTCATTGTTTTGGCTTGGCATTTATGAGTCAGCATATTCATTGTCCCTCACAAATACACACAAAACAAGCTGTAACCTAACTGTTCTAATGAGCTTTTGAATAAAGGTCATTCAGGCAGGATCAGCAACAAAATACTCACAATTTTCAAATTGAATATTTAAGTTGCCAGAATTTTGATCAGAATAAGGCTGTGTGATTACTTTGTGTAACATAAAACTAAAAATATGCCCTTTTTCATTTTACAGCATCATGATTTTATTAAAGCACCATTATGGAGACTTAACGTACTATTCCTTTTCGAGAGATGTAAAAGCACAGGTCCAGTTCCTACAGTGTGAAACAAGGGAGGGGCTGAAAGGCGACTGTCCCAGCCTCACAACTACAGCTATGCTGAATGCAAGCTATTGTTGGGAGTTTGTAAAAGCTATGGAGCCACCAGACCATGTAACACACACTTCCCACCACCCACCCCTCCAGTAGTGGCCTAGATTCTAGGGTACTGTACTGGTCTGATGCTCGTCTTTATCTGCTGTTGTGCAGTTTCAACCCTTAGGGAAGAGTTTCATGTGTCATTTGGCTTTTTCTCAAACAGGAATTAAAGCCCTTTTCCAGAGTTGTTAGGAGTAAGTTCTCCTCCTGCTGTGTTTGAATTATCCCCTGTGGTCAAAACAAGCCACACTAAGTCATCCAGTCATAGTTAAAGGTAACCATGGTTAAAGGTAGTGGGTCAGTTTAGGGGTAGCAGAGAAATGTGATGATGCGCACAACAAGCCAATGGCTCCATTTACCGAGTCTCAGGAATGAACGGTACACATCCAGAGCAACGGTCATTTAACACTGAATCTATAGTATTTTATGAACAAAAATAATTTAATCAGAAAATATTTTTCTTTGTAAATATATTAAGTTAAAGGGGTTCAGTTTGTGGTTAGCAAGGGCTGAAATGTTTCTTTTAAGCTCAAATTAAACACAGTAAGAAAAATGTTTGTGTGCGTGAAAATACATATATCAGGTTTTTATTAGTTGGCACAAACCTGTCTTGATTTTTCATTTCAAGTGTCATTTCTGACATCTTCAATGAAAACAGACATGTGCATTTATTCCTTTGACACATTTAACTTTTATTTATCATTTATTTAATTTTCTTCTCAAGTAATATTAAAAAAACACAACCAAACTGTTAGTCTTATACAGAATTATGAGCTTCACAGCTCGTTGTGAATCTCCTGGCTCTTTTCTCAAAGGCTCTTTGTTCAGTACTAGATTCCAGTGACCTTGCTGAACACCAGCAGGGAGACGAAGTAAGTGAGAGACAAAGAAAAAGAGAGGGAGGTTGGAAGAGAGATGAGGGGAGTGGGCAAAAGGGGAGACAGAGGAGGAGAATAAAGGAGATGGATAGTGGTGGCGACACAAAAATATGAGTTTAATAGAAGCACATTTTCTGTGCTCGTTTCCAGAATTACAGGTGAAGTGAAGACACCAAACAGGGGAGTCAGAGCAGATAGCCATACGACAGAAAAGGGTAAGCAACAGCAAAACAATCAGAAACAATCAAACAGAAAGTGCATCTTTGTTGTAAATTACAAAAAACACAGAGGGTTATCAAATAACGTAGTTGTGGGTGAGAAAGATGCAGTGAGGGTGAGAAATTGTTGGACAAAAGGCTTTTGTTGTCAAAGTGGCCATTTCGCATCTCCCCATGGTCACGACCAGCTCCACTTCACCGTGCCCCAGCCTCGTTGTTTCTTAGTTTCTCGTTAAGTCTTATTTGATTGCATTGTTTACTCTGTTAGCCCACTCAGTATTTACAGAAAACATCATCACAACCAGAAGTATTTCAGCTTAGTGCCGTACAGATGAATGAAAGTCTCTCCCAAAGGTGGCAAAAGAACATATGTTAGTTAATGACCATGGCAGCGGTTTTGCATACAGAATTTAGCCTGTTAACTATAATCTGTACAGAAATAATACACACACCACACTGTTTACCAATTTAAGTGCTTCAAATCTTTCAAAAATGAAAGATACAACTTTCTAGTTTAATTCAGTTATCATTTACGTTTATCAGCAACAACGTTACAACCACATGCAGCTGAAATCAGAAACACTTTGTTGTTGGCTGAAAATGGGATTTACACCTCAATACAAGTCACCCGTGGAAACACTTACCCATTTCACACATCAGTTGTGTCATTGGTGCAAAATAACCTTGTTAATCCACCACCATTCCTCTTTGATGAATCACATTGCCAAACCGAGATGCTTACACCCAGGTCCTCATCATTCAAGAGCTACACAGCCACAGTGTGTTCTACAATACCAAGCACCCCCCACCCCCTTCTCACCACTTTTACTATCTTCCTTTCTGACTCAGATCAACTAATATCAGATCAGTTTTAACACAAGACGTACCTCTTTCAATCTAAGCTATTGATAGAAAAATAAGGCACATTTGTCCCCATTCAGCTTAAAGGGGTGTGTGAAAAGATCTGCTGTCATCTTAACACAGCAAGGTAGATTTTTACAGATATAGCGCATCTGAATTAAATGAATAACTTGTTACCAGGCCTCTGCAGAGCTGGATGACATGCAGATAAGGATATTCAGTATTTAATTAGTTCAGTATCGGACTTTGGCTCCTCTGTTTTAGACTTGTTGCAATTAGGAAATGATGTAGAAAAATACACGAAGAGGGACAGAAAACTCATATGTTCAGCTCAGTTGAACTGCTAATTAGCAGTTAAACTTAGTGGAAAGACTTAGCTTAGAGTCTTTGATTTTATTTAGAAATTGGTTAAAATGAATGTCTTACCAGCTGCTGTGCATTGACTCTGTTGCAGCTACTGGAACTGGAAGAACTGCAGACGTAAGTGAGGAGCGGCTCCAACTAAATATGAGTAAATTCTCACAAGAAAATGCCATAGTAAATCATAAATGTTCATGTATTCTGGAACTGAAGAACTTGACTTTGAATCTTTTAGATGGAATTCTTTCCTTTTCTTACTTGATGTAAAACTTTGATTAATAAACAGTGTGGGGCCTCCATTGTCGTATTTTGCACTTTATGATTAAATGTGCTGCACATTTTCAGTAGGAGACAGGTATGAACTGCAGTCTAGTACCCTCACACCTCTTTTACCACAAAGCAACATTGTTGTATGTGTAGAATATGGTTTTGTAGCATTAAGCTAAAATGAGCTCGGACATCTTTGATGTTGACAAATGTTGCTTAAATAGCAGCAGGTTGCGCCAAAACTTGTCTGTACCTTTCAGCATTAGTGGTGCCTTCACAGATTGACAAGTTACCCATGCCATGGGTAGAAAGTGTTCAGTGTATAAACAAACAGTTTGAATTTTTCAGTTTGATTTTGATTTATGTTTGCTTGGAATATATACACAATGTGAGTCTGTTGCTGCAACCTACCCTCCTGCTTAAAGGACTGTAAACATGAATGACACACACTACTATCACTGCATCACATACAAGCTGCTACTGTGCTTACAAACACACACACACACACACACTGCCACTGTCTTTTATACAGTGAATCACAACAGCCTGATTCGTCTGTATTGATCTAAACCTTCCCAGTGGCATCGGAGTCTGTTCTGTTGTTATTCCTCTCTGCAAGTCATCTCACATAAAGCTGCTTATTCTCAAGTATTTGTATAAATGTTTCTCCGAGAGAGATTCATTGCGCTTTATGCATCTAAATTCCTTTAAAATCCATTTAAAAAGAAAAAAATGTTCAACTTGTTTTACTTAATTGCCTCAACAACTCAAAACGTACTCACAATGAAAACATACATATAGACATCTACTTGCACAGTGCTAGGGTCCATGTGAGATGCTGCACGGGAAATTCAGCTGGGATGCGGGTGAGTCATGGAAACCGCTTAATATTATGGGCTGTCTTTCCCTTGATGTTGCTCAAGCTAATTAAGCCTTGTGGTGAGCTACTCAGCTCTGTTTGAAGTATGCAAGAAGCTCACTTTAACGGTCTGCAATTCTGTGTTTTCACATTTATTAATTTGCACATGTTTACAACCTGGGACCTCAGATTAAATGGATCGGGCCAGTGAGCTAAATGTTGGCACACTGGAATTCCTGAATCATGGGAGGAATTTGTAAATGAAAAATGATCTCATTTTAGTATTAAAATACATAAAAAAAAATCTGAAAACAACTTATTTCCCTGTGCAGAAATGGCCATCATGCTGTATTGAAGGACACTTCCAGCTGTAATTCAAGAGCTTATTAAGACCATGTCTAACAAAGCGTAATATAATTTCATACCACTATCGGAATTGATTTATTAATTATTATTTTTAGTAGTAGTATTTATAATAATAATAAGTATTATTATCATTTATTATTATTATTATTATTATTATTATTATTATTATTATTATTATTAATAGTATTTTTATTATTATTATTATCATCATCATTATTATTATCATAGCTCAAAATTAAGTTTGCCGGGCTGGTCACTCTTTCAAGGAAATAAAGCTTATTCTACAGGTGTTCAGAGTAAATGTATGTGTGGTGGTGAACACTGACCTCTACTGCAGTTGACGTGTTATCACCTTGCTCTATATGACTTCTGTGTCCACAACAGTTCAGAGTGAGCAGCAGGGTCTGTCGGTGACTGTCAGGTCATTGTGATTATGATTCTCGCTTGTTTACAGGATTGGAGTGCTGTGTGCGTATGCTGCCAACCAGAATCTGAGCTCTCAGGTGAAGAACATACGACGACTCGTCAACAGCAACATGAGGGACTTGCACACTTTTGCAAATGACACGCCAATGGTGAGTCAGACATCAGAGTGATTGCGAATGTAGACAGAACACAGCCACTATTTTGTTTGTATATCTATGTCACACAAAAATACAAGTAACAAAACACAAGCTTTTAATCAAGCTTTATTTGTATGTGTTCAGCATATCATATCTATTTGAGGTAATGTATGCAATCATTGGTTCAGTGATTATGGCAAAGCATAAAACGTGTTTCTTTCTTAGTAAACATGCAAAGCAAGAAGTTAAATTTGACTGAATGACTAATACTGAAAACTGAAACGACTAAATAATTTAATTTGATCTGCCCAAGGTGGTAAAAAGATTAATTTCTTATCTTGTGTGTAAAAGCTGCAAACTTGTTTTGTGAACTATAATCATAAATCTTTTATCCACTTCAGTTGTCATTTCAAAGACAACAATACAGATTCCAGTTTCTACACATGCTAATAGTTATTTTTTATTGTCTCCATTTCATTGTCAGTAATGTAAAAGTTATTTGTTAGTTTGTTAGAATATGACTGACTGAACTCAGGCCTGTGTGCTCTCATTCGTAAGACTTTGCTCTGTTTTGTTTCCTGTTTACAGCAAATTGATTACCTAATATCCCAATACACAACAGCGAAGAACAAAGTCATCTATGACCTAGATAGTAAGTAAATCACCTCTTTGCTTCTAATAATGAATGAATTGAATATAAACGATTCACTGAGCTCTTACACTTAGCTGTATACCGTGCTTATTATTTCAGTTCACTGTGTGTATTTCACAGAGATCCCACAACAGGTTTGTGACATAACTGGGTCTAGATAACTGTGATTGTTATGGAGCATCTGAGTATTCATCCTTCTTTTCTCCTGCTGGTTTTTTTTTTTTTTTTGAAGGTTGACACCTTTAAGCATTGTAGATTTTCAGATATATTGTGTTTGGTGTCTGTGTCTTCACACCAGCCATTCATAAGATGATTAGGTGGTATATAAACTAACGAGCCCTGTGGAGTGTTTGTTTATAGGTGGCAAATACACAAAGTAAGCTTGATTAACTATTTTACAGGAGTCCAGTTGATCTGTTACTGTTTTATTTTAACAGACATAGGTCCATTGCTGGGAGGAATGATACACGAGCAGTTGGAAAAAGAGGTTCATCCGGCCTTGGACCAAGTGCTCAATATGGCTGGAGGTACATGTCACTCATTTACTGTCTTCCTCCAGTTACTGTCAGAGAGTTGCACACTGTAGCAAAAGTGACTTGACTACAAATAAGGCAAAACAACTGGTGTCGAATAAATAAAATACTTGTGGAGATTTTATGGGATGTTTGTACAGCTGTTTGCACCTAAAGGTAGTATACACCTGAACATCTGTTTAAAGAAATTCTTTCTTAATCTTCATATTTTATGTTTTTTTTAATGAAGTGAAAATCCAGAGAGCCATCAAAGGTAATAAAATCTCACCAGTTGAACAATGACCCACAATCGTTGATCCCTGACTTTGTGAACTATGAGACCGGTCTTTCTCCTGTGGCTTGTTCCTTCTGTTCTTTTCCTTGAGCACATGAACCTACCCGACCCCTGACTTCAGTCTTTATGAACAATAATCAATATATTAAAACTGCTCAAGGGAATTTTAAATTATTTGAGCCATAGTTGATCAAAGCTTGCATGATTGAATCATTTGAGATGATTCATCTAAACCCTGTCCTGAACAGAGCTTTGTGTAAATAGAAGCGATTCTCTTCCCATGAAAATTTCTCCTGGTGCAGTTTTAAGTTAATGCCATCCGAAACTCCAAACCATCATTAACCTGCATCTGAATATCTCAACTGTGTCCCCCAGTGTGAAGTGTGCATTAAAATGTGTGTGTGTTACCTGTCAAATCATTTTGTTTGAATATTTTTAATCATAAAATCAAAGAGATTTTCTGCAAATGAATCAAATATTTGATTTTTCAAACCACATGGAGACTTTTTGCATTTAGCACAACTTCAAACAGAACAAATAATATTTATGGAACGTAAAAAATTTTCTCAGGTGGTAAAATCTTTAAGGTAGGGTAGAAATAAATGTGACTTTTAAACATCTTTGTGTATTTTCACAAAGCTTGTTGCTGTTCTCCCCTTATGCATTTCATCACATTCAAGGATGCTTTTGTTAAATTTAAGTATATTGCAGACTACTATAATAAGTAAAACTAACTGCTGCTCTGCAATTGTCAGGAAAGTCCCTGAAAAGCAATACTATTAATAGACGAAAATGTTATTTTCACCATTTGATTCCCACAGCGTTTTGGTTCTAGTTTTGCAATGCAATATTTTCTCAATGCATAAAAATGTTGATGTTGAAGAAAGTCTATTAAACATACAGTTGAACAATTTGATAGATTACTGACAAATGAATCTGCTGTATTGTATTTGCTTAATAATAGTGTACATTTATGAAATTTGCCTTAGATAATACCCCAGCCTGTGCCAGGAAAGAAATACACAACGTAGAATATGAATGATATTTTAATGGGTCACTCAGAGAAGAGATGCATAAAATGTGCCCATTATAAGGGAGACAGCTACATCAACAACTTTTATGGACCTAAAATTACATCAGCAGGCTTTGTTTCTTTGTTTTGATGAATATTTTTCCATTCATGCCCTGATTTTACACATCTACTTTGAGTCTCATCTGTGGTCTTTCTCACTTTAGCCATGCGAGAAACCAAGGAGGCCCTGGAGAATGTCAGTGTGTCACTGGTGGTCCTCCAAGAAGGAACGGGGAAACTCAACGTCAGTCTGAGCCAACTTCGCAGGAGCATCAACCGTACCCTCAACGACCCCGGCTGTCATGACGAGGAGTCAGACGCCACAACAGCTCAGCTGTGTCAAAACATCCGGCAGTCACTGTCACAACTGCAGATTAGCGCTAATTTCACACGGGTACAAAACCTGATACAACCCCACCTGACGCACAGATTATATGCAGCCAACAAATCCCTCATAAACATTGTGTTATTTCGTAATTTAATCAGAGTTTTCACAACTTTTAGAACAGGGATCTCCAAATCCAGTCCTCGAGGGCTGGTATCTTGCAAGTATTGAAAGTTTCCCCACTGAAGTACATCTGATTCAGATTAAAGTGATCTCCACAGCCCATTCGTTTGAATCTGGTGTGTTGCTGCAGAAAAGCATGTAATACCTGCAGGACACCGTATTTGTTGATCCATGTTTTAAAAGATTAACCAAATAGATCATCTTGATTTTAGGTACCTGCTGTGGTTTAAATGTTATATGATTTTTTTAATGTCCTGATGCAAACACAGCAACTGTTCAGTATCATCATTGTTGTGTTTTCTGTAATCTGTTCCCAAATTCACTTTCAGAGGTGGACAAAGCCCACGGTCTTCAACTTGGGTGAAAATAAATGTAAATTAGTGGGAAGAAGTCCTCCATTCTTAGTCTTTTCAGCTCCACTATGTTTGTTATGATCTGCAGTAAAAGCTGTCAGCATAAATGATACAGTTTTTTTTTACTGAAGCAGCTGAAACCTTGTTTTCTTTAATTAAACAGATTTTATTATTTTCAGTCAGAAGGAAGAATGTGAGTTTAGTTCCTTATCACTTGCATTTAACGTGAATTAAAAAGGGAGCTCTTAAAGCTCAGAATACAAGCGCCGAATGAGCAACTTGCTAGTCTATGAGGATGAACTTCAAAAGCTGTGAACCAATGCTTTCATGTAACGCTGGCTAAATACTAATGGGATTGTGCCCCTCACCATGCTTTGTAATTGTTTTACAAAGAGCTGGTTTGTCATTTTCATCTTTTGAATACTATCTACTTAAATTATTGTAATTTTGCTCCTTTCAGAAGAGGATCTGTATGAAACCTGCTGTACCAATGGCTGCAGAAAGGGGATCATGTATCTCTGTGTGTATTTATCAATGTTTATTCTGTGCTTTTTTTAGCTTTCCAATGTAAACCCTCAGCTTGAAAAGGTGAAAGATGTTGTAAAAACCGATCTCAGCGACATTGTTCACAGGGTAAGTGTGAGATCAAATGAGCATTTTTTAAAAAATATTTTCAACTAATTTGATGTTATTTTCAGTTCTTTTTGTCTGCCACATTTAAAAATGTCCTACATTTCTGCAAAATGACAAAATGTACATTATTTTTATCTTCTTACAGGGCTTCTCATCTTTAAACGACACACCACATATGGTGATCGAACAAACCAGAGGTGTTGTCAGCAGTAAGAGACAGCTAAAATCTTCTTTCTAAGTGAAAACACAAATTAAATAGCTCTTGCTATTTCTATTAGTGGTAATATTTCTGTTTGTCTAATTTTACTCCAGTGATATCCAGAAAATCACTAACATCATTACCCATTAAACCCTACCATGATGAATATTGAAACCAGAATATGTTTTCATTGTTCTGATAGTTTGTCACTGGTCATTAAAATATGTAGAAAATGATCTTTTCTGTCTGTTAGATGTGCAGAATATGTTGGATGGCATTGGCAACAATATCACCAGCTTATCCAAAGCTTTTCCAGTGCATAGCTGTCTGTCCAACTTCACCATCTTTATTAGCCATGCACATGCCAAGATTGAGGACTACTACCCTGAAATTGACCAAATGGATTTCTACAGGTACACTAATCTCTAAACACATATTCTAAAAAAACATACACGTTCAAATTGTCTGCGTACATATATAGAAGCTAATCATCCTATCGGTTCCACATAATAAAAAAAAATAATATAGCAGACCGACACTTATTTAGTTAGATGAAAAATGTTTTTTTATTTATCCCTTTGTCTTCTCTGTCCTATTAGTATTTCTGTGCATTTGTTATCACTCACTGCGTTATAAAGTAGCTTTTTGAGTTTAGACCACCAAAACAACTTGATTTGGCAAAGGCCAAGTGAAAAAATAAAAAACTGTCATAAGAAACGTCAGTACTGCACTGTACTTTGCTCTGTAAACAGGAAGTTACTTTCTTTCTTTCTTTTAAAAGATTCCAGAACATAAATGTACTGTACTGGGAGCTGTGGGCCACCTTCTGTGAGAACTCTAAGTGTATAGCATTGCTTGCAGGTGGATTGGCTGTATTTCGCTATGCTGCATGGTAGTCCTGGTCTTGGCCTTTAACTACCTTGGCCTCCTGTGTGGCACTCTGGGATATGACAAACATGCCTCACCGACAACAAGAGGATGCATCTCCAATACGGGGGGAACAATGCTGATGGCGTAAGTCCATAATACCCAATAAGTTTTATAATCAAATATGGACTTTTTTTCTTTTACTTTGCATCCAAAACTTTGTAGCTTCTACTTGAATGTATAATACTGAAAAGGATTTTAATGAAAAGGCTGTATGAAGACTTTCACAGAATTAGCCAGATGAGATCACAAAGAGATCAAAAAGTCAAAGTATTCGTAAAATAAAGGTTTGTGAAAGTGATTTTTTTTTTGTTTTTATAACGTTGTCTTTATTTTTGTGCCTTTTGCTTTTTTTTATTATGACCTCTGCCGAGGTCGGTTTGTCTGTCTGTCTGACTGACTGTCTGTTACCTACTATGCCCAAAAACACCTGAACATGATGTTGTTTCTAAGAATGGGTCTTTGTCCAACTCAGATTACATTTAATTTTTGTAGTGATTTGAATCACCATCTGGATCCAGGACTTTTTTAAACAATTATTTATCATTGCAAGATAGGGCCATTTTTAGAATATAATGCATACAACCCCTTAATTTATGGTCCGGTTATTTTACCAAAAAATACAGACGAAGTTCCAAACAGGCTCTACAGGATCTGTCCCATATTTCCATCACTGAACGAAAACAAATTACACCATAAACATGGAACAAACACCAAAATATAGCAAAGAAATTGTGCATCATTATTGATGTATCTGGGAATCTAATAGAAATAAAATGTATACATTGTGAAATGAATAAATTGGATACATATAAAATAACTGTGAAATTGGGTGGGAATGAGATGCTTGGTGGAGGTCTGCACATTTTCTAGTTTTTCCTCTGTAAAATGTCAGTAAACCATCATAGAGCTACACCTTTCCATGTTATTGCTGTGTACTTTGGCTGTACCTGAATGAATGATCTTCTCTACAGCGGTGTTGGATTTAGCTTCATTTTCTCCTGGGTGCTGATGGGAGTTGTGACAACCATCTTCCTTGCTGGAGGAAACATGGAGAAACTTATTTGTGAACCTTTCCACACCAAGGAGCTCTTCAAGGCAAGTCAAACTCTCTCTAGTCGAGACAGGAAATGAAAAACGTCTCAAAAAGTAATTTTAACCAGATGATGGACATTCCTTTAACTTTTAAGTTTGTTACACAAAGAGTACTTTGAACTGTGTTCAAAGTAAATAAAAACCTCTAAACGAGCAAACTATACACAATTAGATGTGCCTCGGATGGCCTCCAGAGAATTCCACTCGCTCAGTTTTTCATTTGGATGTTGTTGTTTGTGCCTAATGTGACTTTGGCAACAGCCAAGTGATCCATAAAGTAGAAAATCTCATTGAGAGCCAAGTTTATTATGGACAAAATTAGGTGAAATTCATCAGGTGAAATGTCTCCTTAAATAACTAAAATGTTTTGTTTCACTAATGCAGTGGAGTTTAAGTCATTTTAGGCTAGGGAAATTAAACTTGTTGGATTTAGGAACAGACCAGATAATTGTGTCAGCAGTTGTAGCTGTTTTGTGACTGTGGCTGTATGTCAGATCCACTTAGAATATAAAGTAGAATACATTAAATGTATCAATACTACCTGTAAAGCAGATTTTTTCATAATGAATGATTTATTTTACTGTGAAAGTGACTAATAAGAAAACCATATCTGCGCTCTTATTTCATCAGGTTGTGGACACCCCACATTTGATCAACCCTGAGTGGAAGAACTTTATTCCAGGCTACATGTACAACGATTCTGAACTGGATCTGACGGCAGAGAGCTTGTACAGGCAAAGAAAACTCATACATGAATGTATCTACGTTATGTCTGCCACTATCAGAGGCAATGCTTTTGTGAACATGATTCTCCTAAGCCCTTTCCTCTTTGGTTTTCTCAAAGTTTCCCGTACATCGTCTTACAAAAACACTGCTTTTCAGCAAGACGATATATAGTCTGTATGACAGTTATTCACATCTTGCTTAATTTTTTATGTAATGCTGTGATTATATCTGGCATCGGACATGCATCTGAATATTTCATTAACACTAATGGGTATGAAAACGAGCGAGATGCAATGAATCAACGCTGGCTAATTAGTGTAGTTTTTCTCTACTATCAGTGCTGCTTTTCTACAGCCGCCTTCTTTATGATTGCATGAGCTTTCATCATCTCCCTTTGGTGAGAAGTTAAGTATCCTCAGTATGTTGGCATGTCAGACCTACAGTCATTACATGTCAAACCAGAGCAGTGCTGTTTCATCAGGTCTTTACCAACGAAAACACAAGCAGCTAATATGCTGAGACTGTGTTTTATATGGTTAACTAAAATGTTACCATAGCATGTTTATCTTAAACATACTGGCAATAACCCTAAGCTCATGTGAAATACTCCATGCTGGGGTACACTTTGGCTTTGTACTTCCAGTTCACCTCACATGGTGGCAGCAAATATTTTTACTATGAATTTAAACTGGCCTATTCCTTCATCTCTCTGCTATGTCTTCATGTGTCTTTGTTTTTGTATGTTGACTTGTTCAGCACTTGCAAACAGAACAGAGGCATCTACTCCGCCATGCGTCTGGACAAAGTCTTCAATATCTCGTCCTTCCTGAACGCCACAGTGGTTAGTAACCACACATCCTAAGCTTTCAATTACACGCTGCTGCTCAACTCTTATTGCACTTGTATTTATATGCATAGTCAGATCTATTTTATATATGTCCTTGAAACAATCATATTTATATATTTTAAATCATATTCTAAATAATTTATCTATGGGATTAATAAGACATTTTCCTTTTTTATTCATTAAAACAGGCATCAAGACATGAGCATATAATTAGAAGAAGTTCTAAAGACATTAATGTTTGATGTCACAAATCTCCTGATGCACTTTAGAGGATGAAAATAAGTTTGGTACCAAAGCTTTTATTGATATGTACCTACTTGAATGCTCATTGTTTATGTGTGACTAAGTCTTACATCCAAATACAAAGAATATTTAAGTATATGTTTAACACTTACGTAAACACACTACGTACCCAAACAAGAGAAAGAATTTGGACACATACTTACACAAGTGGTCAGGCATCTCTGTTTTTGGCTGCTGTACCTTGTTGCCACTATGTAATAATTATCTCTGTTGCACAACCAAAATAATTGCCAGCAACTGCTCATATTACAGTCCCATACTTTAGCCTTTACCGCAGTGATATAAGTTTCTATTTTACCCTGAGCCAGCCACTTCTGTCTAACTCAGACATTCAGCGCTGTCGTGCCAGTTGGCAAGAAATCCTTGGCTCCATGTCGCCAGCAGATGATAAATCCCAAGCTGAACATGTTTCTGGACATTAGTCATTTGTCTTCATTAAAGTCTGCAAATGTTATACAAACATCGGAAAGTCAAACACTTTGAGAATTATGCTTTTTACAACACTGTTATCAAAGAATACATCTTTTTCTAATTGTTTTAGTCCACTTGATAAATACTATCTGTTGCTCTCACAACCCACACTTTAAATTATTGAGATGCATAATTCATACAACTCATTATATTTCTCATAATTCATTAGAATGACCACATGCTTTTAAAACTGGTGCATTGACTTGGCAGAGTTACATTTGTCAGAACAAAGACACAAAGATGGGGATAAGACCATCTTTAAGCCAGCATATGTGGCCAGATGTGGGGTAACTATTTATTTACTATAAGTATGCAAATATCCAAAAATGAATGCCTTTACAAGCTGCAAAAGAAGGCAGGATTATTATGTTTGTAAGGTGGTTTCAGATTGTTGGATCATTTAAGGTGGTTTGCAACAAAAAGTGAGCAAATTGTAGAGTGACTGAATTTTATTTTTAGTGGAGATAAACCTGCCTGAGACATTTTTACTACTTGTTCTTGATATGTAAAGTGGAAGTACATTTTTATTATCATATGGATGTTTCCATTTTTAACCATTTCACCATTGTTGTTATATTTTTAACTCTGTTATTTTCCAGGAAAAGCAGAGGAACATTGTTTTCTTGCTTTTATTTGAGTGTGAACTTTAAAGGGCTGAGGTGAAACAAATGTTTGACACGAGAGTAATCAAAGCATTGCCAAAAAGTCTGAAGTATAAAACAAAATTTTACAAAATGTAACAAATGCATGTAGCCTTTAAAATAATATTTTCTTCTCCTGCCCATGTCTCGTATCACCAGGACCCGACTAAACCCATTGAATTTCCCTCACGAACATCTATATGAAAAATAAACTCTCAGTGAAAAAAAAAGTATTTATTAAAGCACTCATGCTTGACCTCACATGATTTAAAAGTAATATAATATAATATAATATAAACAAGACACTTAATGAACATTGTTTAGTTTTACAGGAAAGCCAAATCATCAGAACATACAGTCTTGTCAGCCAGGAAATAACTTTATAGTAAACATGTTTTGTTATGGTGACTTTGTAGTGACTCAGGGTGTGTGGTTATGGTTTTTCTTTTTAGTGCATTTTTCATAAAAAAAGACAGAAACAAAAGCCTTCTAAGTTGTGTCTCGGTATGAATGTGGCTTTTAGAATGACGTCACTGAGCATAAAGAGCTTCAAAGTTATAAGCATGTACACATATTACAAAGTATAAGTAAATATAAATGACTCACTACATTTTATTATGCCTTTTTATGATTTGTGGTAACAAAGGGAAATAGCTGGAAGACGAAGGTAAATGAAAAATGTGCTCAAACAAAGAACAAGAACACAAACACAAGTCGCTGTGTAAACTTTCATTCAAACCACATATTCATGATCCAGCCGCTGGCATTTGTTTTTGTTTTGTTTTTCACCCAACGCTCTCTCTGTCAGTCAATGCTAATAACGGTTTCCAAACGGTTGTATAAACACTCGATTAAAAACGAAGCCCCTCTGACAATAAGCTCTTGCATACGAGCAAACTTAAAAGCCTTTACATGCTACATGGAATAAAAGCTAAATACATTTAAATGTTACTTTCCAGACATTCAGCAACAGATAAATATGTTCAATTAACCGCATAAATGCTTCTGATGTTCTTCATTGTGCCTACAGTTCACGAAGGATGTGTTGGGTCAGCTGGAAAGCGTTCGGATCGACCTGAGAGCGATAATCCTGTTGGAAGCAGAGGGAAAGCAGAACCTCAGAGATTTCTCTGAAGCAGGGCTATCAGAGATCAACTACGCCGACTACTTGGAAGAGGTGACTCGCATACATAAATACAGGACCACACCAACATGTTGGCATGAGCAGGAAGTGAAAACACACAAACAAATCAATACAAAGTGCATAAACAAGCAGTAAAACAATAGTAGACGGTTAGGCGCATAAATTATGGCAACAAATTAATGATTTGTTTTCTGATTACTGGATCAAACCATTAAAGTTCTAAAAAGATTATAAAGATGCCCTTTAATGGTGAGCAGCCAAAAACCATTCTTCAGGTTCAGTCCAACAGCCACGTGTGCTGCTGTCAGTTAACATACAGCAGGCGGCCATGCTTTCCCTGATATGAGCTGCAACATGACACAGTGCATCGGTTTCTGTTGAGGACCACTGAAGCACAGTTATCAAAAATTACCCTGACAAGGCAAAAGGTGTGTAGGAATAAGGTAAGACTTGGCATTTGCCGTCTTCTTCAACCCAAGCTGTCGGATTCACTTAGATTCTGGCCAGAAAAGGAAAAAAGAAGTACTAATCTTACCTAACACAGCTCACATGCCCTGCAGAAATCAGGATATGCGTGCAATGGATGTTTAGGAGCGCTGAAGCTTTTTTCTTATAAGAAAATACATGAAACTTCTGAAGGTTTTTTATTCTTTATTCTTTCAACCATTTTTCAGCAAAGATGTTTGATTGAATCAAAGATTGATTTTTAACCTGTAGTTTTAAAAGATTGTGCCAATAGAAGCATGCATGCATGGACTGCATCCAGTTTGAATGGGGATCAAATCGAGCTCTTGTATCCTGTCATTGCTATTCAAATACGAAGTTACATCATTTATCTCCTGACTAATCTTTTAGGTGAATAAAGGAGTCACTGTGGTGGATGTTCTGTCATTTGCCAGAGAGCTGGAGGCCCAGACAGACCTCATGGTAAGAAGACACAACATCCGATCGGGGAAGGTTGTCTTTGTTTCGTCTCTCCACTCACACTCACATTGATTTACTTCTTAGTCCAAAACACGAGTTGTACACGATTGTATATTTGATCTTGATAGCTTTACCCATCCTACACAGAATGAATGCTTTATGCAGCCGTGAAAACAATGCAACACTTTTATTCGCCTGCAAATGAAACTAATGTGATGTTTATCACTAGCCAATAGATAGGATTTAAGTCTCCATCAGTATGTTGGCTGTAAATAGTCTTATGACTCCATGCAGTGCTCCTTGTTGAGGTATAATCCATATAAGAAAGTGTTTATTCCTTCTCTTGGTTCCACTGTCTGAAAGACTAGGATTGCTAAAAATAATAGAAATATTTACCTTGTTTTTGTTTGATTTTATGGACTTTAGAATTGGCCTTTAGTGTTTTGTGTGTGTTTATGTTTCAGCCCAGGGGTCCTCTGCAGACAGCTCTGAAAAGCCACATTGGCACTCTGCAGCAGATCTACAGACAGCACGTCATCCCCATGGAGCAGGCTATGGTAACACCTACCATTTATCTCATTCTGTCTAGTCTCACTTTCTAATGTACTTTTTATCATTGTTCTCATTCTCCTAAAAGATCAGTCGAGGTGATTTTTAAAAGCAACAATATCCTACAAGTGTCCATAACATCAAATATTTTTCTTTTAATTTGAAATTTTTAGAATTTCTACCTGAATCTGAATGAAAATCTGACAAGTTTTCTAATGCGTGTCATCTATTCCTGAATGGACAATTAGGAATAGTATTAAAGCACTTCATAGACATACATGGAGTCATACTTCAGCATGTCATTCCCCCCCCACCCCCCACCCCACCCATTGATCACCATGCAGTTATTTAACCAAATATCTTCATTTGAACTTTTAAATAAAGTTTTTAAATCAACAGTTTTGTATTGCCAGAGGACCAAATGTGGAAAGGGTAACTACTTCAGACTCTGAGTTCAAATCCAAATCTTCATTCCTTGTGAGCCTAACGGCATTGTTTAGCTCGTTGTTTTGCTTTTGTTGTTCCCATGTCAGCAGAAAGTTGCTGTCAGTGAGAAACTGAATGTCCAAACCACAGAAATGTAAAACAAATAGACATATCAAAAACCAAAACGGGGCAAAAACAGTTTTTTTCAGACTTAGGTTCGTTCTGTCCCTGCAAACGGATGATGCTTTTCACGTTTTGTGGACAATTATGTACAAAACTGTTGTGAAGTGCAAATGTCTACTGTATTTAAGACTGAACTCAACCTTTGTGAAGATACTGTATTAACTTATGTTTGATATGATGAAAATAATGTTTTTAGCCCTTAGACATGTCGCCAAATATGAAAACAAATTAAATATTCTGTTTTATTTCCCCTGTCAAAGCCAGTACTATTCTTTAAATAACAGCAAGCATATACAGCTGCAAGCAGTGATGTGCTCTGACCCAGCTTTTTACAGCATTTTGTTTTTTGTTGTTCTTTTTCTTCATTCAACATGAAGAAATATGTTAGAGCAAGGGTAAGCACAAATGTGTCCATCCTGTGCTAATAGTGTCCTCATTCGTTATACTGTAATAATCACATAAGCAATCTGAAACCTCAGATGCTATGTTGTTTGTCAAACACAAGAAATGTTTATATTTTCTTATTGTAAAATAATGTGTACTTGTATTTATATGGTGGTCATAATCTCTATAATAATAAGTGTGAAGGGTTTTGTACCAAAATAGTACAAATATCCACTTTTAAGAAAAGAAATGTTGCTGGTGCCATTTGTGATCATATCACTGAAGTATTTTAGTCATTTCTTGTTTCCAATGTGGATATTTAATTTTGGGATGAAATTCTTCAGCATGCCAGAGTTCAAAGTATAATTTTATTCACAAAATGTACTTGTTGGACTCTTCTAGTATCACTAAGGTCTGCATTTGCATTTGTTAGTGTGAACTGAAATGACCCTTGCCCTCTGACACTGAAGTGTTCTTTTGTGTTCTTCTAAAGAGTTCGTTAAACCAGAGTATGAGGTTCCTGGAGAGAACAGCCTCAGATCTCCCAGTAAGTAAGCCAGCGTCTAAGTGTTAGGATAATTTTTATTTTTTCATTATTATTCATGCAGAATAACTTATATGATAATTTAAACACACATAAATCAAAATCTCATCAAACAGTATTCATTTTTCACCTTTGCAGAACAAAGTCATAGCTGTTCTCGATGCCATTGAAGCTGCTCAGTACCTCATCTCCCACAATGCCACGCTCGTAATCAATCAGGTAACTTACCGGTAACCTTTCTCTGTTTGAATTTAAGCATATATATTATTTATAGTTAATGTCATGTTTTGATTTTTCTCAGGAGACAAGAAAATATTCAGCAACCATTTTTGGCTACTTCCATCAATATATAGAATGGGTCAAAGCATCTGTAAGTGCTACTGTGTTAATTTGTTGCCATGTTGAAACCCATTTCTCCCATTTCCTGACTTACGAAGTGTTAATTTATTTCTATGTTGATCTAGCTGGGACCAAATGCTGTCTGAAAACACAAAGTTATGAGGTGGAAAACAAAATCTTTGCATGATACAAGAGAGTTTTGGCGTAGATTTAAAGAAGACCAATATAATAGCTATGGCCTCTTTAAACCTAAGGAATTTGCTTTGAGGCATATTGGTTTCGGCTGTTGTGAACCCGAGGAATTCCAACTAAAGTGAAAAACAAAATGTTTCAATCCTGAAGCTCAGAGCTGTCAATAACCCTTTTTTACTTCAGTCATTGTTTGCTGGTTGTTTTTCACTTTAAGTACAAATATGAATTTTACTGCAAGAAAAGCTTTGGTTTTAAAAACACATGCAGAATAGAATTGAATCTGTTCTATTGTAACATGTCCTGTTTATATTTGCTGTAGTTGGCCATGGACGTTGCCCAGTGCAAGCCCTTCAGCAACATTTTGGACACGGCCAAAATCATGACCTGCAGTTTCTTAGTGGACTCTATGGTAATAACATCTGAAGCAGACAATGTGTAAACAACTTGAAGCTGAGTGAGACTGGTTATATACCAGGCTAACTGTTACACAGCCTTGTATTCATGTAGAATTTATGAAAACATTGCACTATGTATGTTGTCATACTAGACGCGGTACATGCATTTTATGTTCATGTGCACAAGCTGGTGGGGACTCTGCAGTTCTATATGTAATCATATGGATACTAATGTTAGTGTGGATTTTCTTTTTCTTGTCACTGATGGAGCTAAGTGCATGCATTGTTTATGTACTTAGTGAAGTATGCCCAACAACATGAAATGGCTATAAAGCACTTGAAGTGGTGAGAAAGCCCTCTATGCAATCAATTTAAATAAAATGACTTATTATGCTGATGCATGAAGATAGCAGGAAATTGCCAACTAGAATTTCTTAAACTTTAGGTGCATCATAAAAGTTAAACGGCACAAATCCTTAAAACTGAGAAGTAGGAACTTTAAAATAGTTTTTCAAATGGCAGCTCTTCCATAAACATAACTTGATATTATAGTTATATTTTCCCATTTCTAAATCAAAGATAATTTGAGTTTATAATATTTATCTTTTAACCAGAACACTTTCTGGATGGGCCTTGGCTGCAGCACCCTCTTGTTGCTCCCGAGCATCATCCTAGCAGTGAAACTAGCAAAGTACTATCGCCGGATGGACACCGAGGATGTTTATGACGAGTGAGTAGATTTGTTGTTCTAATAATGCATGCATACATTTGCTTGAGAGTGTTTATGTTGTCATGGATACCTACATCTTGCATTGTTTAGTCAGATCTGATTTAGCTAGTGAATGATTGACTGTCATCAAACGTGATATAATATTAATATTTATTTAGCTTCTTACTTATATGGATCTTAAGATTTTTATTTTAGTTAGTTATGTTGTTTTTTTTCCATTATTCTTAGAAAAATAGTTGGGTTTTAAGAGTTCTTCCTTCTTCCTCTGAAGCTTGTTGGGTTATTTATTTTCTGCCCACTTTTCTCTCCCGTGTAGCTCCTCTGTTTCTGGGACTTGGCATTTTACTTTGTGATAACCATTTCTACTATTTCCATGTCCATTTCCTTTATTTTCTTGCTTCACCCTCTCTCTGTCAAGCACTTGGCACTTTACAGACACTGATGCATTAGTCACTTCATGCTTTGTTTCCATGCACTTTTTGTTTCCTTCCTGAGGACCTGCTGCTTTATGACATTGCACAGTTTTCTTTAAACACCTCAGTTGATCAGTTTCATCTTTCTTCATGTAATCTGTGCCAGATTACATGCGTTTCTCATGGTGATCACAATAACAGTTTTATGTTGATGCTTTCTGTGTATCTTTTTAGCAATGAGACAATTCCCATGAAAAAGTAAGACATCCAACCCAACTCCTTTTTTCTTTTTTTACTGTGCTTTGTTCTGACTCTTTGTACATAGTTGTTTACTAAACTCTTTGGTGCTGGTTGCTGGCTAATGGGTGGATAGTGTGGCTTCTTGTTGTGTGCTACCAATGAAAAGTGTCCCTTACCTTTCTTTCATGAAGGGCTCTTACAATCACAGACCTTACAAATCCACCCGTTTTTGTAAATTGCAGTGTAAATAAAACATTAGGATTTATACTCAGATCATATTTATCTCCTTAAATTTTTGAGTTTGGCTGCTTAAAAAGAAAGCATTTTATTCTAAATATTCTGCATGTCACATCTCTCATTTTTCATGCTTTTTTTTAACAAAATATTTTGGTTTCAGTTTGGAAATTGGTAATAATGGTTATCATAGTGAGCGCCCACAAGGTATTCCTAATACTATGATGACAAGGTAAACTCCATTTTTATGTTGTTGGTTGCATGTGATGGTGGAGGTGAAAGCATGCCTTGGAAAGGGGGTTTTGTTGGTAATGATGAGGCTGAGTACCGTGCATGCCCACAGGGGGGGTTAAATTATTACATACATCTGGAGGTCAAATAATACCATTAAAGCTGACCAGTAATGGAAAAACAAATTTCAAAAGGTCTCTTGTTGAAATGCAGATCTAAGTAAGGGGTGATTAAACATGTTTTTTTAAGGAATAAGAAACATCGTATATACAAGGACTTTTATCGTATCATATTTTGCAACAGAGGCAATCAGGAGAGTTTAGGTTTGAAGTAAACGACCTAAAGCTGTTATAAAACTAAAACACAATAAACGTGGTAAATAATAAACACTGAGGTTTACAAGAGTAATCAAATAAGTCGTATACAACACGTCATTAGATACTCCTTGTTAGTACAATACATGACACCCCCCCCCCCCCCTTTCCTCCATTAGAGCTGCTTTAATGCTTTGTTCTAGATTCATCAATGTATCGTTCCTCTTTTATTATTATTAACTTTGTGTTTAAATTAATTTAGGATAGTTTAAATGAACTGACACATTTTTGTACTATAGATTCAAACACAGAAATGTTTGTAAGGAAAACTATTTAGTTTTGTTACTTATTCTAAGCTGATCAGATGCCCTGTGGTGTTTGCAATATCAGGGCACACACAAAACTCTACACAACTCGTGTGGTAATACTTATGACTGCACATGCTCATGCACTTGCAACGTTTAGGGAGAGGGAACAGGGAGACAGAACCAGTCTGCTGTTAATCATATCCTGACTTAAGTTCTGTATTTCACACAGAAAATTAAAACATTCACTTGCCAGTCTCATTATATTTGACTGTTCCTTAAAATAAATTATTTGACGATAAAATGTAATGAAAATGGGACCTTTAAACCTTTTTGCTGCCATTACCGCTGAGTACCTCTCTGGAGTTTTACCACTAACCACTGCATGCTCTCTGTGATGCTTGGATATTCATGTGCATTGAAAGACTTTCCTTTTTCCTCTTGTTTAGTGTCAGCCAAAGTCCGATGAATGTACACCTGATCATTTTGTTCAGAGAGAGGCAAGCATGTCAAGCTTTAATGTGATGCTGGAAAATGGACTTTTCCCTCCTTTTTTTAACCACACCTAACTGCATGTTTTATATTTTTAAGTTGCATTTGGACGAGTACGACTTGTCCAACCAGCTTTTTATAACAGAAGCTATAAGCAAAGAGCAAAACAATCATTTTAAAAACAATTCTCTTTATCTTATTTAAAACTTGTTCAATTATTCCATATGAATGTTATATATAATAACATTTATGTTATTTATAATAACTTTTTGAGCTGATTGTGATCAAATACAAGATGTGAAATAATAAATCAAAATTTGTGAGGCTTTGTCAGGTCTTTATGCAGAATGACAATGGAAATAAATGGAAAGAAACGACAATTTAATCTCTGCATTCATATGTA
>JBAMHV010000007.1:8403686-8414853 GCA_037177535.1 Pseudomugil gertrudae | reverse complement strand
ATATTGTGTGAATAAACTATATTAAATATAAATAAATAATAGTAAATATGAACCTTTTTTGGTTGATCTCCAGCCATCAGCATCCATTGTTAAGAGGATATTTTTAATAAATGTTTTGCTCTCTGCTCTTTGAAGGCGAGAAAAGGTTTCACAAAATACCAAGGAATCAGTCACATTTTCTGTCTATAGCTGATAATTGTTTGACTTGTGTGTGTGTGTGTATTTGTGTTTGTGCATGGGTGTATGTGTGTGTGTGTTTATTTCTATGCTGGTAGCATCCCTACCTATGACACCATGAACAGGTTTCCACGGGCTTCGGCTCCTCCGAGGCACATCGACTGGTGACGGAGAGCTGGTTCTTGTTGTCGCTCCTGAAAGGTACTGGATCGCTAATGACGCAGACTGTCACTTTGTTTTAACACTGTTTTACTCACACCTTTCCTTCTCACAGCTGCCATTTGTTCCTGCTGTCTGCTTGCCATCACTCTGTCTTCAGGCATCTGTTTTCATTCCTATTTGCCACTTTTATGCACTAACTCTTTTAACACCTTTTTCCAGCTTGTTTTAGTGCTTTTCTGCTCCCAGGAAAACCACCATGGTGAGAATGAATCATTTTTAAATAAACCATTAATGTCTGTTTGTGAATATTGTTGTGTTTTATGGAAAGAGCCTTAATGTGCTTATTTATTCCTTATTTCTATGCTCTACAACCACTGGTGCTTTTATAGGCATAGGCTTAGTAGCTACTGCATCTGTCAGAAAACTTCATGTCTTTATGAAATTGTTTTTGCAGATCAGCTTCTAGCTGTAAAACCTTTTCCTTTTGTTTCTGAATTATTTTCCATTGTTACTAAAAGTGTGTTCTTTGAAAGAGAAGGTCATAAGGTCAGTATTTGTCTCTTTTCTCAGAGAGGACATACTGTATAACATGTGACTAGTATGGCTATAAATAATAGTGAAAATGTCTGAGTTAGGTTTAGTTGCTTTCCTTTTAAGTCCCTGGAATAGTTCAATCTGTCTCCCACAAAGTCATGGTTTCCGAGGTGTTTGTAACACCTGATTTTTTTCACTTTTGACAAGTAGAAATGCAGCTCAGTTTTATCAAATAATACAAAATAGATGTGTTTGTCCACATTCTTAAACATAGTGAGGTCACAGACCTGTTGTAAATGTGTGAGATGGGAATGTAGCTTTATGCTGTTGTGTCCTTTCAGGCAGATTTTAGGTGACCTGGCTGACAGATGTCTGTAACTAATGTTTGCTTTGTAATGTTTAAACACTTCAGAATGAGTGGAGACTTGAAGAATTAGAAGTCCTCAATGAAGTGGAGGTAGAGAAATGCTAGGATTGTGGAAATTGTGCAGGAGAAGTGTATACTCACAAAGCATACAGTTTAGCAGCTTGTGCAGTTCCATTTCTCCTCTTTACAAGTGTTTGTAGACACCCTAGCAAGACAGTGGATGTAATGAGCAGGGTATGCGGAAATGTTAGTGACAGATGTTTATACTGAGAAGCTTTTATGGTTTACACTGACAGATTTTCTTAATAAGACAAAAGCTTATTTGTAAAATGCTTGGATAGCAATCATTTGCTATACCTGTATACCTGTACCTGGAGAGAACCCACGCTAACACAGGGAGAACATGCAAACTCCACACAGAAAGATTCCCGGTTTTAGGATGTATTTATTATCAGAAAAAAGCCAGTTTTAGAAAAGCATCACTGACTGCTATTGTTGCCATTTTTATAACCCTACTAGAGCTGCATTAATCTTCTGGGTTATTCATGAACAATAAATAAGTGATGTATGTATTATAAAATGTGTAATTACTTTTTCTCCTATACTTACTCTCCCAGTGCCCTCGAAAACTGGAACTAAAGTACATCACAGTAAGTTGCATTCCTGCTGTTTTTACATTTGATAACTTTAGTCATTTAACTAAATCTGCCCAGAACTTAACAGATTTTGACTTGCAAATCAACAATAATGATTTGACTGGTTCAGAACATTTGTTAAAGTGTGCATTTAAGAAACAGTTGCCTGTGTAGACTTGAAAAATCCCATTTTCCCATTTGAAAAGTGACGGTCTTCAAAATGAACATGTATTGCTTTTTGAAAGCAGCTCACTGTGAAGATAATGAAATCTGTTCAGGCAGACTGATTTTTTATTGGACCTAGTGATATTATTTTCCTTCACTACAGTTTTAAATGATCTCACTTTAAAACCAATTTAATGTTTGATTCGTCTCATTCAGGATGGACATGCGTTTCTCACTGACAGCATGAAAAAAGCTTGCAATTTTAAAAGGGTCTTACAAGTATAGATTTTAAAAGCTGTGCCTATGAATGTTTTTGTTACCTCAACAGAGTAGGTGCAGTGGTTATGTTACTGCCTGTGTTTATCTGTTTTTCTGTTAGTAACATGCAAGAACTGCTGGACAGATTTTCATGGTTAAGTTTTTTCTGGGAATGGGTCTAAGTTAGATCCCATTAGATTTTCAGAACATATGCTTATAACTATCAGAAATGGTCAGAGTGCTTGACCCAGAAATACAGGAGTTCCCAACAGGTCTTACAAGCTCGTAAAAACAGGTCATGAAACGTCATGGGACCTATGGATTTTTCAACACAGCAGCAAAACAAATTAAAATATAAACATGCAAAATAAAACCTTCACAATATAACAAAGATACTGTGGATTCATTATAAATGTATCTAGGTGTTTGCAAGATTATAAATATAAAATAAATGTAGGTCTTCAACAGGGTGGGAGTCAAAATAAGGATGGAAATGAGATTTTCAACAGAGGTATGCGCTCTCAGGTTGCTTTTCCAGCTTCCTAATGTAATGTAAAAAGGTAAATATACAAATGATTGAAAAGGTGTTTGACCTGCTTTGCTTTATGTAAAATCAATTGCATTGTTAATTTAATTTGAAAGAAAGAAGACATACATGTTAATACAAGTGATACATGTTTTACAAAGTAAAATCAAAAACTGAAATCTCTTGTGCACAAAATGAGTCAACACCAATGTTTACACTATATGTTGTGTATTTAGCTTTAAGTTGAATAAAAAAAACTCTAGGGAGACAACAAAGACTAAAAAAATTGATCGGTGTAAATGCTGTATGCTAAAATGGTTGTACTTTAATGCTGAAGAAAGCTAAAATTATCATGAAATTGAATATCTGAAATGATAAAGCTTAAACCAATGTTTAAACTGATTAAAACCATGGAAGGTTTAACTTCAGTTGGCATAGGAGAGGTGAAATTATTTAAATCTGCTTGTTGAACAATTAGTTGAAATCATTATAAAGCAGAAGTCATTAGTATAAATATTTAAAGGTTAAAATAAATAGTTAAATATGAGTTATATCATTCAAAGATAGCTGAGCGAAACTTAAAGTAGAATAATGTCTGGTCTACATGTAGTGAATATCAGAATTCACTTTTTCAGAAAAAAAAGCAAAATAATTAAAGTTAAAAAGTGAACTTGCTTCTTGAACCTAAAAACATTATGAAAGAAAAATATTTAGCAGAAGTGTTTAAAGTTCAAAATGGTGCGTAAAGGTAGTGAAAGATAGTTGAAAGATTAACTGAAATGAGTGAAACAAATGTTTGGAAAAGTATTTGAAGCTCAAAATGTAATACAATATAGTAAAAGATGTACTGGTTGAACTCTCAAGGGAAATAAATTTCAAGGTGTCAACCAGGGGCGACTGGTATAAGTGGGCTAACTGGGCTTAGCCTTTCCTGGATGTTTCAGAAAAGATGAAAAAATAAAACATTAATGAATATTTAAAAAAAACTCTGAAAAGGTTGTTCTAATTATTGATTATCCAACAATACCTAGAGCAAAACTAATAATAACACGGAGCAAAATTTAAACAAAAAACACTTAATAGTTTAAAAAATGGGATAATTATTTACAGCCCAAGCAGATCAACACAGTTTCACTGGAATCTGTGTGATTGACAGGTAGTGTGATAAGACCCCTTCATTTGCTTTTTGTTTGGGCTAAATCTGCGCAGCCCCACCGGGCGAATTTCGACTAATGACGGATGACTTGACGTGAGGAAAAAGTTCTGTTGAGCTGAACTCGAAGTAATGGCAGTAACAGCAGAAATCTAGGGTGACCTAAACCTTTTATATTGTAATGGGACACTTTTATGTTAAAATGTGGTCCTTTTGGCTCAAAAATATGTTAGCCCTCCCACTCAGTGTGACCACAAGCCGTCACTGGTGTCAACAGTTCAATATTGAAAGGTCAGTTGTGTTTAAATGGTAAATAAATGAAAGTTAAACAAAAAAAGCTCAACCCTTTAGGCGCCACAGTCGCAGGATTGCGACAAGCAACATTGCTGAATAAAACAGGCTGTCTCTATTAATATGGTGCCGAATCTTGTTACTACATTTCACCAGGAAATAGTGGACATGTGCACGGTACCTGTAATCTGAGCAGCATGTGTGTGTGTGGTTCAATTAAAAGTTTTTGAGTAATAAGAGTTTGTAAAACACCGGCGCAGAGACGTGGTGCAGCAGTACGAGTAGTGTTGAGCGCAGCGAGAGCAGAGCGAAAGTGTTTTTTTGTTTACTCACGAGGCCGAGATGTTGGTTTACCGCCAACGATGAACTCCGTCAGGTACTGGCTGACTCCCGATTCCAAGAAGGAAGACATGCAGTCGTCCAGTGAACCAAAAATTCTGTTTGGTAACGGAGTCCACGCGCCATAGTTCACAGTAGATGCCGTAGATGCTTTACCTCAGTGTGGCTGGAAGCTTTTTGCAAGCGCCAAACAGGTGACGTGGTCGAGGTGGCAGGGGGGCTCATAACACCACAAATATGGTTGAATTTAGTGGGGATGAAAACAACCGTGGTTGTCATGGCAGCTGCAAGGAAGCCAAAAGGAAAACACACCCGAATGGCGACAACGGTGACGTCATAATATGTCAATCATATTAATAATTTCCATCCCATCACAAACTTTGAGTCATACTGAACTATTTTCTAATTGACAGTATACCTTTATCTCAAACTACCTTCAAGTTATAACCTTTTGAAATCTTGATATCAAAATTGTATATTTTCCAGAAAAAACTGTCACCTAAATTGTTAAAACTTGTTAAAACCTCAGTTGAAGTGACTATAAAGTTGAAGTCAACTGAGACATCTAGACACCAGCAGCAGAAAAGACTGAGCATTAAGAACAGAAGTAGGTCAGAGGTCTCATAGGGTATGATTGACCAGAAAATTTTTTATTTCTAGTTCTTGACATCTGGAGAGGAAGAACAAGTTTCTCGCTTCTTGTGAAGAATGAAATCCACTGCATTACTAAGACATTCTTTTTTAAAAAAGAAGGAAATAGAAAATGTTTTCCTCACTTAATATCAATTTAAACACTGCATAACACCCTTTATGCTTTCAGCTTTACTGAATGTGAAATGTTTTTGGGAGAGATGAACTAAAAGTCTTCTTTTTACTTTCCATTTCACAGTTTCTCAGTCTGGAGGAAGCCCAGTGACAACCTGTTTCTTCACAACAGATGAATATCATGGACAGTCTTGCAGGTGTTTTCTTCAACATTCAACTAAGCCTCTCCTTTTTTGTGCAGTTACTGCCTGAGAGACATCAAACTCTTCTCCCTTCAGCTTCAATCTGAGCCAGGCTTTTTTTTTCAAAGGACCGCTGTGTCAGTGTTTACATTTGTATAGGTACAAAACCCTAGCTTAAACAAATCTGCGAAAACCATTCAGAGAACATAACATTAACTGTGAAATTAGCTCAGTGTGCTTATTTGTGCTTAAAAACAGGCTGAATGCTCACCTGAAGGCCATGACATGCTGAGAGGACATGAAGTTCATTTTAAAGGTGTTGCAGTAAAACATGTGTATGTGAGAGATTGGTGGGTGTTATCTCAGCCCCTGGGAATTATTTGATCAAAGCCGTACAGACACAGAAATAGTTCAGAAGATTTTGTAAAAATTAAAAAATTGCATAATTTTTTTAAAAAAATGTTTACAAATTACAAGAAACTTTGGTTTTTTTTTGTTTTTTATTCACACTGGAAATGACTGGTTGCCTTTGAAATACATTTTTCCACTTGGCATTTGGATACGTTTCTTTCAAAGCAGAAAACGCTACTGAACACTCTTAAACTGTTGAAAATTGATCATTGTGGAGACATTTTTTGTTCAAAGTTCACCCCTCGTGAATCTAACTTCTTTTAAACTAAACTCCTGTGCCATCTACAGTTTTGCAGATTTTTTTACAGACAAATTCCTGTAATTATTAGATGTATTTTCTGATGGAAAAAAAATGTGATTTGAATAGATTCTTCCTTTTGTACATAAAATCTTGGTGTAAAGGTTATACTGCCCAACAAAATTGCACCACAGCTATAACAACAGTCTACGTACCTTGGGTGGCTTTTTCCTTTTAAATCACTTGTCAGGGCGCTGCCTATTATTATACCAAGTGAAAGTGTGAGGTTTTTAAACTTTCACATGTGACCAAGTGAATAATACCAATATTTATTTGCATTCATTAACATTTTTACTGAGGTCCTTCCTGCTTTATAGTGGTAATACTTTTCAAGTGGAGAATTAGCCTAATTCTCAAGCCAAAATCGCTTTTCTTTTGTAGTCTGTCTATGACTTGTGTTATTTGTCTGCTTCAAATAAATAAATGAATAAGTAAATACAGATAGAAACACAGTAGATGTGAATACATTGAACAAGTGAATGTATTCAAAAGACTTTTTGCTGTTTGAAATGGAAAAGGTATGCTGAAATATATTGCTAATACAAACCAATCCAGTTCTCCCACCCACCTCGCTTTCATATTTACTTTTAGATTTAATGTTACCTGCAGAGTTATGAATTTGACAATCCTATAATGGGGACAAGTGAGAACTGTCGATCAGATTGTAGAAAACTAAAATCACGCTCTGTGCTCATCTTGTGTATTCAGCTGACATTGATGCACACTTTAAAAAACACCATGTCCATCTTAACACTGAAAAATATGCTGATTTTTTTTTTATTGCTTTTTGCACAGTAACATGCTGTAATTTATGCTGCACGGCAAAACATGCTAGTCACTGTAAACAAAGTCTGTTCTATTGGTGGGTTTTTTTTTTAATCTGTAAGATTAATATAAAGTCAAAAAGATTTTGAAATCACTATGATCAACTGGTTAGCACTCAAAGCTTGCTAAAACATTGCATTTAGCACCACAGTCTAATAAAAAAGAAAAAGATATTTTTGTGCAAAGTTTGCATGCTTTTCCTGTATATGTGTGGGTTTCCTCTGCGCTTCTTCCACCATCCATAGACCTGCACGCTAAGTTAACTGTTCTAAATTCTCCTTGGGAGTGAATGTGAGTTCAGATGGTTGTCTGTCTCTCTGCGTTGGTTCTGCAATAGATCGGCACCCTGTCCAGTATCTTGCCTTTCGTCTCATAACTGGCATAGGCTCCATCTTCCCTGCAACCTTTGAATTTAATTAACTTTTTTATTATTTAAATTAACCAATAAAAATATTTCCAAATACACCAAGCAATGTTTTTACTTAATGCAGTCATATGTAACTAACTTTGAGTGACTTGTTTTGTGCACATGGAAACTAAAAATAACATCACAAAGATAAAAATCACAAAGATATTTTAGAGGCAGTTTCTGTGATTGAGTGTAGAAAAAATAATTTAAAATACAGGGTTTGTGCATACAAAGACAACCACATAGTATGACTTCAAATTCACATTCTCTGTCTCTAATTACGTTTCATCTCATGATGATTATTAAAGTGTAGATGTATGCCAGCTTTCTTAATAAAGCTGTCATCTGTAGTGAAAGAAAAATATTTAAAAAAAACAACCGTTTCAGTCCATCAAGATCTAAAATATCCTACTTAAATGGGCTATGGACAAAGGCATACGTATATACAGTAGTAACTGAGGATTTAATTATTTTCTCTTTCATTGATTTAATTTCTTTCTCTTTGTTTTATTTCAATTCCCCGTTCATTGTTAAGATTGACAATATTAGGTATCTCTGTGCTCATTTTGACTATCACTTTCTTGTTTGCTAAATTATGGTGGCTTATCTTGGGGGAAATGTATGATACTTCTAAGTGCTTAAACTAGTTATCATGTATCCATACCCGGCATGGTTCGGATACAGTGGTAGCTTGTTTTGAAATGTGATGCTCTGAATTTGGGCACAGATGTCACCAATATGAACAAGCTTTTTATGTGGCAGTGAAAAGAGTGTATAACTGTGAATAAACTCTGAAATTAAAAATATGACTTTGTCATTTATCTGTGTTTTTTTTTTTTTTGCTTTTTACGATATGTTGCTAATTTTGGCAGCTTTTTGGGTTTCAGTAAAACTTCCTGTGTTAACACGTTTCTTTCATTAAAATCTGTACAAGTCAATTGCAAAAAGAAAAATGTACAGAAATACCTTAACTTAGATCAGTAAAGAATATCCCTTAAAGCCTCAATCCATGAACAAGCAGAATGAAAGTCCCATTTTTTTAATATTAGGTCTTTATTTGTCCCTTTAACAAAATATTTTTTAAAAATTGTATACTTTTTTTTTTTTAGGGATTTTTACAATTTTTTACCATGCGATATGTCAAAATTGTTATTTTATAATCTGCTTTCTGGTGTCCATTAAGAAGACAAAATCAGATTGTGTTCCACAGAAAGTTGAGCAAAGTTTTTTTAAGGGATGCAAAATGAGAAAGTAAATGTATCCTTTTTGTCCCGCCAGGTTCCTATGGGATATACTTGTAGTTGAAACTAAATGTTACCAAAAAGCATTACATTTTTATGTAATGCTGGCACAACTGCCCACAACCCTTTTGGACTACATTACTGGAAAGCTATTTCAATAAGAGATCATTATCTTCTCCATAAGCTTCTTTCTGAGGTTTGCTCGGATACCAAACAGTATGTGAATAAACACCACCAGCAAACCACATGCAAACTCATTGCTGCTTCTAAATACACTTGAACAGACACAGATTTAGTCACAAACAGAAGGAGTGGTTAGAAGAAAGGCTTTCTTTTTTCAGTGTGTTTGCAGACACACATTTCAGTGTGGTTATTTTAACTATTTTCACTCAGTGTATACATGCAGAGCTCTTCATGATGTTGAACTTTACTTATTTATAATCACCTAATGGAACCACAGAATACCTTAAAAAATCACATAGTAAATTATTTTAAAGACTTTGCTCAATTCCTTGATGGTAAGAAGGCTCCCACACAAATAAATTGATAGATTAACAAAGGAAATTACCATAAAACTTATAACTAAAAATCATCGAAAATGGTGGCTCTGAATGTAAATGGGATTCTTATATCTAACCTCCTTCACAGGCATCCTTCCTGAACTAGCATGGAAACTGCTTTTTCTCTGCCATCCTCTTGCACCTCCACGTGTCTTCTCACATTTGGTGGTGTGCTGTGTTTATGTTTCGGGGCAAATTATAGGTTTTGCTGCACATTTATTAGCTTCAGCTGCCTCTGAACACAAACAAGAAGTTGAATTTTTGAGGATACTGGCTTGCATGTGTAGACATGCAGCTGATCTTTTTAATTGAAACATCCTCAGCAAAATAAATAGTCAAGAACCACCCAGTGTATGTACATAATTAAAAAAATTCACAAAATGAAGTACATTTGTCACTATTGTGCTTTTCAGGAGTTTCTCCATGTGTCTGTACATTTTATATCAAACCTGCAAGCATGTGCATCCATGTCAACATCTCAACGGGTTTCACATGTTCCTTCCTTTTTCCTGACAGCTGTGAGTAATATTCTCTTCCTCCGCCCATTTAGCTACTTTTTCCTTGTCTAATTCCCTTTTTTTTGCTTGAATTTTCTCTCTCTCTCTCTCTCTCTCTCTCTGCTTGGCCAATAAATAGGAGGAAACATCCTCAGTTCAAGCAGTCTCACTCTATTCCTCTTACACTCCATCCGAGATAATGTGGATCCAGGCCACTGCTCTGCTGCTCGCCTGCTGCCTTTGGCCAGCTGAGGCTCAGAGAGAGGTCAGCAGAAGACAAAGCATCTGGGACATTCCCATCAAGTTCTCTACCAAGGCTAAGGACATGTGCACCATGATAATTACAGGCCAAGGGGAAACTTCAAGGCTGCGGGTGTCATGTCAAGGAGGCAAGCGCTCCTATTGGTGCGAGTATGTGGGGACACCTCACACCTGCAGTGCCTACAATAAAAACCCTCGGCATTACTTTGTTCAAATGATGTGGGTCCTGAGAAAGCTCCACAATGCCTGCGAGGGCCCAAAACAACTCAAACCTCATATGTGCAGGAAGGCGACTGATGATTCTCAAATGATCTTCTCATCTGCGTCTGTGTCCCAGTCACAGCCAGAGGCTTCAAGTAGGAAAACGGCAGCACATCGGGCAAAGCAGCTTGGTGGACATCAAACTCGACCTCAACCTGCAAGGCCTGATTCAGCGAGGCAAGCTGCTATGAGACGCTTTCGAGTGCCACAGAGAGTTAAGACATCACAAAGAACTACTCCACAACCAACAACGCCTCCGGCTGAAAGATATGCCAAGAAAGTAGCTCGATATTACTGCTGGAGATCTCTGCAAGGCATCTGCTCCTTTGCCATTGGTTTGTTTAGAAATTAACCTGGGAGGTGAGAAACAGAACTTTCTTTGTTCACATATTGCACTAAGTTGTTTTAAAACTTATTCAACAGTATTCTGGTGGATAGAATAAGAAGTCTGCAAAATCTGTATATCTTATTTAAGGTTAAGCTATTACTGATGCATATGAATTTCAAAACTACATGCATCCTTTCTGTTTTATTCACAGATTACACATAATTTCTGCTTGAAGAAGCCGCTAGAGGGAAATTCCACAACAATAATTTTGTGGGAAAAAGAACCCCAGTGCCCTCATCAGGGGATGCGTTGGTACTGTGACTTATAAAAAAACAACAAAACACTTTCCTCACAGAACTTAATTTACCTATTCTTCCACTAAAGGCACACTCCTGGTAGAACTTCACTGTCTTCATTTATGTTTTTGCATGAAATATCTGTGACAACATATGTATTTACTTACATGTATCATCACCTTGAATATCACATTATTATAAGTAAAATATGCTGTCTCCATATATA
>JBAMHV010000007.1:8385493-8399017 GCA_037177535.1 Pseudomugil gertrudae | reverse complement strand
GTGTGTGTGCATGGTTGTTTGTCTGTGTGTGTTGGCCCTGTGATGAACTGGCGACCTGTCCAGGGTGTACCCCGCCTTTCACCCGTTGTGAGCTGGGATTGGCTCCAGCTTCCCCGCGACCCCGTTCAGGGAAGAGCGGTAGAAAATGGATGGATGAATGTTTTTATTTACATATCTTAGTTGGAATTGGGGTTGGCATAGCATAAAATGAAGATTTTTTTGAGTTGCAAGTGTTTGATTATTATTGTGCTATATTTAAACATAAAAATGACCAAAGTTGCTCCTCAGTACATCTACAGTAGATGTAATAACTGTCAAAAGTAATGTGTATAATCAAAACTTTTCTAATACTTTGATTAGACACTCAGTTTTTGAGCTAGGTTTGTTTTTTTTTTTTTTTTACTAATTCCTTCTTTTACTTATTGAGTTTATTGCATAAATACTTCAGAACAAATACTGATATTATTGCAGTCTACAGGAGTCGCTTGAACAATATCACAGTTCATCCTGTTGTGTGGTTTTTGTTGTTGGCTCAGATTTTTATGTGTTTTAATGGTGACATAACGTGAGAGGAGCTTAAGCATTTCAGCTATCTTGAAGCATTTTTCATTGGAGTGCAAATATTATTTATTATATTTGATTTCAGTGGATATATATTGAAACAATTTCTTTAAAAAGCACTTAAATGTTTTCTTCCTGAATGATCAATAGGAATAGATCCACTGAATGCTGGAAAAACATGGTGACATTAAGTCAATCAACTGCATTGACTTTTGGGTATTTTCCAAGCTAGAGGGACGATTGTGCAGATTGCAATCAAACTTTTTGGTAGTTACAAGACAATTAAAATAGAAAAAAACAGATTTGCTCTTGTGAAAGAAACTTTTTTATATATAGGAAGTTAATTAATTAAATTTAGCTTCTTTTGTATTGCGCCATTTCACAACAATATTATCTCAGGGCACTTTGCAGACACATACAGTAAGTTTGTGCCAATTTATGATAAAAAGCCTCAGCAGATTGTAGTAAATGCTACACTGCCATTACATTAGTGTTACAATGTACAAAAAAAATGCATTTCTTTCAACAATGCTGATTATTGTTATTATTTTATTACACAAGCAAAGGATCAAACTCATCATTCAGACTGAATGGGGGATGGTGTGGACTGACAGGTGGTCTGACTGCCTGCAGCTCCTGATTGGCTAAAAACTGTGAGCCAGAGAGGTAGAATGCACTCTAGACTAAGGAGATTTGGACTGTGTGTGTGCGTTTGTGTGTGTATACAGCTTACATGCTTATACAAGTCTTTGTATGTGGATAAATAGGTTTTGCTTTGTAAAGAGCTTTAGACCCAGTGGAGCCAAGATTACAAAAACCTGCAAGGAAGTGACACAAAAATCACATTGTTAGCATGATATCAGTCTAAAAAGCTTGAATGTGTATATACAGATCACATCTGTCTGTAAACTGTTACTGTATAAAAACTTCAGATGCATGTTTAAATAACAAGTTTGATAAGAAATATCCTAAATTAATTGTGGCGATATGTTTTTTAATGCTCCAAAATATATCTTCAACTGCATGATTACTTGTTTTCCCTCAATAAACTGATATCAAACACATTGTTTCTTTTGCAGGTTCCAGTTGACATAAGATAAACTGTCAGTCCATTATTATTTTAATATTAATATATTATAATTATTATTGTTGCTATTATTGTTGTTGTTATTATTATTTTATTGTTAATTTTTAAATATTACTTTATTATTATTTGTACTATTATTAATCATATTAATATTGTTATTATTATTGTTAAACAGTAAAATCAGAAACTATTGAACAGTTTGTAACTTGCTTCAGATCAGTGGTTTTATCATTAGCTTGTTCTGTCATGATCAGAAAACAAAAAATCTCATAATTCAATTAGAAAATCTGAATACAATTCAGAGTAACCAGCTTAAGCCAGCTGTTCGGAGTAACTGAGTGAGCTTCATGGTGGTGTGGTGGTTAGTGGCACAGCCTCACAGCGATAAGGTTGCTGGTTTGAGTTCGTAGTGACCTTTCTGTGCAGAGTTTGCATGTTCTCCGTGTGTTAGCGGGGGTTCTTCCAGGTATTCTGGTTTCCTCCTACTATCCAAAGACATGTGTTATTAGGTTTAAATGTAATTCTAAATTGTCCTTTAGGAGTGAATGTGTGTGTGAGTGGTTGTCTCTCTGTATGGCTATATGATGGTATGGCGACCTGTCCAGGGTGTACTCCGCCTCTCACCCGTTTATTGCTGGATAGGCTCCAGCCTCCAGCTATCTGTGACCCTTCATTGGATTAAGTGGATGGAGAGTAACAGAGTTACCCCTCATCTCTTTATATTTTGCCAGGAGACCAGACTTGTACTGGCTTCCTAAAGATTATTAACAGTTTTTCTTGATTATTGGTGGATTTTTTTTTTCAAAATCATATTTCTACAAGGCTGTGTTTTTGGCTGTTTTCCAGCTGTATCGTGATATTTGTCTAATAAAGCAAGCTTCAAAGACACAATAGAAAAGTAATTCTCAAATCCATTTTTGCTAAAAACTTGGCAGATCACAGCATGGTATTCAGTGTCAAGGGGGAAACTTGACAAGCAGAGAACAAAAGAAGTGTCAAGCCCGATAAAAACCTGTCTATCGTAGATCTAAAAGTCATATCCTTTAGAAATAAGAAAAGTCCAGCAAGGACTTGACACAGGACCAGAGAGATGGATCAGCCTTTAGTTGACCCATCCATTGTTCATCAAAGACTCATCAGAAATGATCTTCATGATTGAGAAGAGGCTGTTTCAAAGGGAAAAGGCTATAGATATGTGATATGTGAAAATGCTCAAAAAACTGGGCTACAAGTCAGTGACAGCAGGTATGATGATGAATCCTCCCCATAGCGTTGATTTCTTTTTTTATATGAATTCTTTATTAAGAATGCATATCGGATTATACAGCAAACATTATATAATGCTTTTGCATTCGTGTTTTAAGGTACAGTAAAGAACATTGAACATGGGTGCGGGGGAGCCAATATTACCTTTACACTGTTAGCAGTGGTCACAGAAAGTCTGATCTAATTGGTTTAACATATTCTGACCATTTGGACCAAGTCCTGTAGAAGGTGTCCATCTGCACCTTCAGAGAAAAGGATCTCATGTAAGATGTTAATCCAGTCCTCAGTTGTTGGAGGTTCAGGTTTTAGCCATCTTCTTGTGAGAGCCTTTTTGCTTGCGGCCAGTAGGACATATAAAAGTTTCTTATCTCCAGATGTCAATCCCTCCACATTAATGTTACTCGGGTATAGAGTTTCAAAGGACATAGGAAAAACAAGTGAAAAGACATTTTGAATGTGTTCGTGTATATTAGTCCAGTATTGGTGAATGACTTGACAGTCCCAAAATAGGTGAAAGTGGTTGGCAGCTTCCTTCCTGCATCTCCAGCAGGCATCACCAGCACCTCTATACCTCTTCTGGACCGCGCTAATGAAGAACCTCATTATACTTTTCCAGCATAATTCTCGCCATACAGTCGACCTTGTTGTGACCTTGTTGTGACCCACTGTATCTTACATATGTTTTCCAGCTTTTTTCTGCAATAGGTAGATTACTCTCTCTTTCCCATTTCACCTTGATATAAAGAGTATTGTCTTTTTTACACTGCAGGATGCTATTGTACAAGTTAGATATTATTTTTTTGTGTATGCCCAGTTTGATCAATGATATAAAAGTTTCAACAAAGCCCAGTTCGTTTAAATTCACTTTCAGATTATTATTTAAATAGTGTCTGACCTGAAGATATCTAAAGAAGTCATCAGGGCATAATTTGTACTTGCGTTGTAGATTTTCAAAACTTTGTATCGCCCCCTTATGAAAAAAGGAATAATAGTCTGTCAGATCTTTAGAACTCCAATCCTTAAATCTATCGTCGTATTGATTAGGGGTAAAGTTAGAGTTGTAAGCGCACCACCGTAAAATTTTAGGGGCGTCATTTAGGCTGCAAATTTTAATTGTTTCATTCCAAATAAAGATCATATTGTGTGAAATGGGTTCATCGATTAAGTTAATTCTTTTCTGCAGATTGATGTCAGCTAGTAGGGCTTTGACTGGAATTGTTTTAATTGTAATCCCTTCCACTTTTTTCCATCCTGCAGTGTAATTTGAAGAGCACAAACATACTAATGGTCTTAATTGCGCAGTAGTATTCTCTTAAGCAGGGGAGGCCGTGGCCACCCTTCTCTTTCTTTAATTGTAAGGTTTTAAATTTGATTATGGCTTTTTTCCCCTTCCAGATATATTTCAACAACTGTCCCACATCTGAAATTGTTTTTGGGGTATGGGTATAGGTAAGCATTGGAATAAATATAATAAACGGGGAGGATATTCAATCTAATTAAGTCTATCCTGGAGCATAGGTCTAGAAAAGGTATGGCGTTCCATCTTTCTATAACAGATTTAATTTTTGTGTTCAATAGGCCGTAATTAGTATCAAACATCATAGCGTTGATTTCATTACTGATTCAGTGTGGGATCAACTTCCTGTGGAATGGTTGGCAGCTCTTATCCACAGAAGAGTATCAAAAGGCCTTTAAAGAAGCCTGGACAACTAAGAACACTTTATATAATTACATGTTTGTTTTAGGGTGTTCAAGGCCTGTTGACGAAGTGTATGAAACATTAGCTTTGCTTGTTTCCTTGCAATTTATGAAGAAATGAGTGGTGAATTTAGCATGTATTGCATTCATGTCCCCTTTTTTCATTGGGGAATATTTGATCTTTTCATGTTAAAGTAACATAGCATAACCTTGTTTTTGTAATACTATTTGAAGTAATCTGTTGATGTCATTCTTTGTGAATTAGCCGTTGAAAATGGATGGATGGATGGAGTACTGCTTGGATCACAATGGATTTGCTTAATTTGTCTGTAAAGAACCGTGTGTCTGATGAACCACACATCAACATCTTTTCAGTCCTGGAGCATCACTTTACAGCTGTAATTTTCTCTACAACACCACATCAAATGTGAGTAACTGGATTTCAACACACTTGCCCATTTGCACATGCACTGTGGCTGATTCAGTAAAGAAATGTAAGAAGGCACTGTTGAACAAAGATAGAAAAACAAAGAGAGAAAGGAACGGGGCAAGAGACAAGATGAGGATCTAAACGGGACTCACTTTTTTTCTAGCTGGTAAAAGCTAAGAGACACTGGATGCAACATGTCTGCCAAATAAGCTGTTATAAGGTGGCACCTTACTGAGAAACCAAAGTTCATCCATGGGGATTTAATTACACGATGGTATGCATGGTACTGTCTGCTGGATTTTGTGGTTGTTCACTGACACTTCTGTTTGTGATTCAAACAAAATTATATTTAAAAAGGTTTTCAATGCCAACAAAAGCAACCAAACTGCCTATTTATTAAAAATAACATCAAATCTGAAACAACTTAATAGAGAGCAGAGCTATAATCAAACGCAGCAGAAATCACTTGTGGCTTCTCGGAGTGACATTTACTACAGCGTGATAGTAACAACAATCTGTGAGTCATTATGCAGTGAATTAGAGTGAACACGTCTGCAGAGACAGCAGTAGCAGCCTCCCAGGAGGAAGACGCCAACGCATGAAACCATTTTCATGGTTATAACAATCAGGTGGTTTTTGAGCTAACATTACAGTTTCATGGGCAAAATACAGAATGTTTCTGAACCACATGTCGAGTATTTTGGTTCAATTTATGATCTGTAGATTCAGTAAGATGACTTCATAAGTCCAAATGCAGACAAATGAGTGTTGCTTTGAGTTGCTTGGTCTCACATATAAACCTTTCATGTATCCTGATTAAATGAATAAGATGTGATCTAAGAAAAAAAAATGTTTCATCAAAAGCCAACTTTCAAAAGCTATTCGTTCATCTGGAAACATCCAAAGGATACAATAAAGACACACACAGGGGATACAGTGAAATGATGGTAAATGACAAAGATGAAAAAGAGATTTTAAAGGACTCATTTCTAATGATATTTGAAAGATACTAAACTTATGTAAAAAGAAACTTCTTTTAATAGATCATCAACATGACTAACAAAATCTCACAAACAGAAATTTTTTAATCTTCATTTCAGGAAACATGTCTGTGATGTGAAGTTGTGTTGACTTTAAGCTTTACTGCCACCCTGTGGTTCAGCTCCAGCTGGAAGGATGCCATTTCTTTGTTATTCTAAGGCAGGGGTCACCAACTCAGGTCCCCGAGGGCTACCATCCAGAAGGTTTTAGTGTACACCACACCAGATTCAAAAGCTTCTCCAACTACTTGTTGCCATCTTCTGTCCCTGCTTAATGATGAGTCATTGGTTTGAATAAGCCCTGATCTAAGGTCCATTGCTTCAGCATCTGTTCCTTTCATGCACACAGGTATGTTGATGTCCATATACCAGTCAGTAAACATGTAATAGCATCCACATTACTTATTGATCACTCATTGAGCATTTCATTACTAATTAATGTCAGCAACAGTACCGTTGACAAGTTGGGTTTAATAATTAACCAGCCGTATTGTGTTTTCTAAGCTGCATTTAACACACCACATCACACAAACAAGGTAAAACGACTGCCAACATTTGGAGGCTGACCCATAACTGCTATCCCATAGTAGATTTTTTAATGAATTAGTTAGCAATTCTGACATAAACAGAATGGTTCTTAACATTATAATCAAATTAGCTGTTTTCTTCATTGTCTGATTATTTTCACATGATTGCATCAGTTTTTTTTCTTGCTACAGATAAGTTAGAATGACACACAGGTAGTTCACATTTATTAAATCATCAGCATACTAAAGTTAAAAGAAAGGCAGATCAATATTCTTCTTTGTCTGGCAGCTAGCTCCCTGGTGGCTCATCACTCAGTGCTGCTGAACACATCATAAGACAGCATCAATCATTCCCACCGCAGAGGTACAGTAACGCCTTCTGGTAGTCTCCGGTTGTGTCCTCCTGATAAGGAAAAAACAAAAAAATCAGAAGGCTGAATAATTATGTTCACTGTGCACACAGATGAGTTACATCTGAAAAAGACTTTATTTCACTTTGTTTGTGTCTGACTTATTTCCTGTTAGTCGTTTCCAGAAACACGTCACGTAAACGTCATTGACACTTTATGTGATGTGTGTCGGACACTTTGGAGGTTGGATCTCCTGCCCCTCCTCTCAACATGTTTGCATCCTTGAACAAAACTAAATATATGGAATACTAATTTAGCCAAAAATCAATTCAATCCAAGGAAATTCTGCATGTGTGCAATTTCTGTGATCAATTTCTGTGATCTTTGTACATGAAAGTGCCAGCAAGCTGTTTACACTGCGACCTTGAGGTGGAACACATGATGAGAAAAACAGATGAGAAAAATTCCCACAATGGAGTCTCTAACATCCAGATATGTTAATTAAATGTATGTTTACAGCTACAAAAAACAAGTCTCACCATATACAGCCTTTTTTCTGTGGTCTACCTGCTATTGTTCATTACTGAAATGTTATATTAGTGACATTGTCATTTTACAGTGCTGAACAAAGGACATGCTGCACAGCTGGCCAGCTCAAGCTATGAACCCCTTTAAATATTTAGCACACTAATGTTAGAACAAACTGATCGTGACTGTCACAATTTACAAGAGGAAACAGGATAGCGTGAGCAATCCTTGATTGAAACTGAAACCCAATAGTAAAAAAATGCACATTTTGTTTTAAGCATAATCTTAACCTCAAGCTGTAATTAACAGCTGCTATGATAGCTTTTATTTACAATAAAGATTTATTGAAATTGTTCTGTTGTGCTGCCTAAATCTATAAAATATAGTGGATCAATGATGTAACTGCAGTCCTTAATTCAAACAAGTATAACATGATTCAAGGGAGGAAAGACAGTTTATCAAAGTTTATAAGAGCCTGTGTCAGTATCAGAGCTGTGTGTTTTTATGTCCCCTAAAATAGCAAAAACACGATCTCCTTTTGTCTTTAGTTTGACCAATAACCTTTCTGGATTCTTTTAGGCTACTGACTGCATGACATTTCCATAACTGAGGTCTCTTGAAATTAGTGTTGTGATTTCATGACAAGTTGTTAAAGATATAAGACATCAAAAAGCTCCAGTTTCACTGAAAAAGCTAAAAAATATTACAATTATTATGTTTCCTGATTTGTTTTTTGACCTCGTTGGAAGATTTTATCCCACTACTGATTCCATTTTGATGTGATGACATGAACACGGCTGATCTCTAGTTTGACTCTTTTGTCCCACAAGAATTTTTACTGTCCTTTCACATTTCTAAATGTTTTTTCACCTATGTTTTACGAATTTTCTGCTGTTCAGATGTTTTATAGTACCTTTGGACTCTATAGGCAAAATTTTATGGTTAGGGTTAGACAAAGATTAGAAAAAGATTTCAGGCAGGCATTGCACGCTGTGAGTACATCACTTATTAGTTAGACAGGATAAAAGTGGTGCAGAAGTGGCAAACGCCGCCGGCAGTGCTCAATTATTACAGTAAAGTTTAGCACCTTGTGTAATAAACTGATTTCCTAACTTGATTTAATATTAGACTAAGTTTCTATCTGTGATAAAACAAGTCTATAATTATTATAAACAATGCTTGGACTTTAAATATTCTAAATAGAAATGCAAATTAAGTCAACAACTACAGCAGCCGTTACTATTTCCAAATGTCAGCTTGGAGATAGAAAGTGATCTTTTATTTAAATGAAAACTGCCAACAGAAATATTATTGGGAAAGACTGAAAATGAAATCATTACTTTAGTAAAGTAAAGATCAACAACAACAAACAACTGAACAAGTTTAGTTGGTGTAAAATGTTTGCCTGCTTAACTTAAATCCTTCTTTTTACAGTGTAATAGTTTAGTAGTTTTGGTCATTTCTCAGTTCCACATGAGGATGATAATAACTCTTTCCATAGGAACATCTGGCCCTGGGTGACTTGATTTGTGTGAAAAACACAGTGTCACCCGCAGAACAAGACATTTTAAGTAAATTACTGATCCCCGCTGTATCATTGAGCTGACACATAACTGTGCACAGTACATCCAGCCAGTGGCTTAAGTCATGCAGAGGGAAAGATTAGCACTCACAGCAGAACATTGTGCTGAGGACTACATGGAAAATTTAATAATCTCTCATAGATGTACTTTTTTCTGATGTATGACACTCTTTTGTTACTATACAATACTATACTATAATACTATAATAGAAAGAAGCAGAACAAAACCAGCTTTATACCTGGATGGTGTTATAAAGAGATACTTTGTACATCTTCTTAAACGTTGCTCTGATGTCCAACATGTCAATCTCACTCCTTGACACCATTACCCTCGTCAGGGTTTCGTCATCAGTTCCAGCTCGCTTTGGGAAAAAAGAAGAAAAACAAAGCTTAGGTTAAAATACTAAAGATATGTAGCTCATTTGTTCAGTATCCTATTTTAGAATGAAACCTTTTTGTTTTCCTCACTGCAGGGCTAATGCAAATTATAAGCTACAGGTACGACACATTATTGATCACTTGTCATGGGTTAATGCATTATTATTTCTAACCATGCAAAAGCAATGGTGTGAAAGATTATAACAAACAAATGGTGGCAGACGCCGCCGGCAGTGCCATTTCCACTCAGTGACTCTTCAGGACTGCGTTGCTCTCTGTGGTCATTGCTGTGCAGCTGTCGTGTGTATTTTATGTTTTCCTAGCTATGAATGTTATCAGCTGAATGTATAGTTCCATTATACACCAGTCTTTTTGTTCTGGTGGGTCTGATAGGATCTAGAATCTGTGGATCGTGCACTGACACCCTGCACTAAGCTCAATAAGGAAAGTGTTGTATTTAAAAATTAGAAACAAAGCTAAAATGTATAATCTTCAAACTGATGTATAATAGCCAACACAGATCACGCATGACTTAAATTTGAGATGATCAATCACTTGTATGGCATTTGGCATTTTGGAAAAGAAGTGTTTCATTTCTTGCATCTTCAAGACCAAAATACAGATTTCCTCTAGTTTCTCGCCTTCATTCTGAGCTTTGATAACTCCTGAAAAACAATTTTTAGTCTCTAGTCAATAACCTTCATTTGTTCAGCAAATAATAACGGCATTTTCTGTGTTTCAGTATTGTACACTGTGTGGGTGTGACAGTGACGCTTACCCTCATAGATTTATAGAGACACTCAGCAAAAAACTCAGGGATGCTCCTGGCACATTTCACTTTGCAGAAGGAAATAGAAAAGGTTCTATTAAAGCTGAATCTCCACCATGCTAAACCAATACTGTACTGACACAGATTTAATTTACTACAGCATGGTATTAAAAGTTGTACAACAAGAGCAAAAACAGTCCAGAGGGAGTCAAGGTTATTGTCATAATCTGTCACCTTGATAAATCATGGGTCTTACCAACTGCTACAAGTAAGCTTTCCAAATTCCCAGTGGTCTCGCTTCTAATGTTGTCCTCTATGTCAGAGCCAGAGATCTTCCTGTAGGCTTCAAATACTGCAGTGGAAAAATAACCACAATGCTTCTGCTGTTGGAGGTGAAGAGCCATATTCAGCAATGATGTCAAGTAATTTCCAACCAAACTGTGTTTTAAGTTCAAATTTATTTCATTGTTATATTTATTGTATATTGTGTGCATTTGACTTTTTGTGGCTTGTTATTTATCTGCTTTATAAGGCACAGGCATGGAACATTTCCATACAAATCATAGAAGATAAATTGACATTAGCTTTTATCTGATAAACGTTCATATGCTACATGGACAAGAATCCTGACATCAAAACCATCTTATATTTTTGCTAAAAACTCCATGCTCCTTTTTTTTTACCTATTCTGTCCAGCACCATAGCAACCAAAGTGCTGGCTTACTTGTTGTGATTCTTTGAGTCTTGATACTTAGGAATTTCTAAAGTGTAAAAATATTACTTGTACTGCAATATGTGCAGAAAAGTCTAAATCATGACTCAGTTGTGCACATTATATTTAAATTCTTACGTCTCATTCAGCAACTCGTTTATGCCTAAAGGACTGTCTGTAGGAAGAATACTAACTTTAACAACAAAGATAAGATGACTAATAACAGTGATGTGATAGAGAGTGATGCATAGTACATGCTTGTACTTCACATTCAAGCCAAAGGGAGATCAAAAAAAGGAGTTTTCAACAATATCTGCTAAATACTTCACAAAACAAAACAGAAGGTTGTGAACTTAGAAATATGCAAACATGTTAGTTAGATTTTAACACCTAACATGAGAGTCTAAGAATAATCTTAATTTATATATATAATTAATTATTGTTGTGGACAATCTTTAAACATAAACATAGCAGATGTCCAAGTGGTTCCAAAATGACCACTGAAGCCCCCATTTTGATTCTTAATGACTGATTATAAAGTACTCTAATAATGCATCTTTCTATTACTTTAAAAATCATCATTACTGCTGTTTCTGCGACTTATTTGTGTGCATGTTCACACAGGTTTTTCTATTCCACATCTTTGGAGTTATTTTTTTTGGTAAAATAATATCAATTATTTTTTTAAGTTAGACGCAGAGACAGAACATGAGAGTAAATTAAAATCGCTGCCATGTTCCTGATCCGTTTCTATGAACTCCAACTCTCACTTTCTTCAAAGGTTGGATGTTGAACTGCTTCTCATTAGAGACACAGTAGTGATGACATTCAGTGTTTATTGGTCCGGTCTGACATATAGCCTGATGAAGCCTCTCTGGAAAAGTCTCTGCAGCTGAGTTTATTGCTCATTAAACTCTAGGGCTTTCTATACTTTCATGTGTTTCATTGCTATACTTTAGCTTGTGGAGTTTCTTTCAGTTTCACTTTTCAATATTAAACACATATGCATGCATCCCAACACTCTGGCACAAACAACCTTACCTTTCCTGAGATGCTCTGCGCTCCTGTTTCCAAGAATTGTGATGAATGTTTCCTCATCTGTGCCAAACTTGCCCTGTCCAGCAGCAAATAAATCCTGCAATGGCAGAGAGTGCACACTTACATCCACACTCGTGCAGAATACTTGTGTAGACTTGTTGGATTAATAGTTGATCGTGGTAAATACATTGATACTTTTAAAAAAAATTGTCTCTACTATTGTTCATCCATCAATCTATCATTATCTGTAGTCAGCCAGCCAGTGTTTCAGAGTGATTACTCATTCTATGCGACAACATTTGTAGGATAGTGTGGGAAAACAGTATCAGTCAGCATATAAAGATCTAATTTAAAATCATCAGAGGTTTTTAACCAGATAGCCATTTAAGCACAAAAACAACTGGAGAGGAGATTCCACTTCAATCCATGTGGCCTGCAGGGATGTTTGATAGCGTATAAAAATATTTTATAAACAAACAAAAATTAAAGAATTAAAGCAAAAAGGCAGATCATGATATTTCTTACCTTAGCATCCTTCTCAATCATTTCCTCATTGACTCCCTCCTCCCTTTCCCCCTTCACAGACACAGATAGGAAGGTAAGAAAGAATACAGGTGTTTAGACAGAAGGACATAGTGACAAGCAGAAACCAAAAGTAAGTCAGTGTGGATGAGCTCAGAGCATCTCTCAACCCAGGTAACCCCTAAAGATGGTTTCTTTGTCCCCAAATCTGGGACCTTTCTTTCCTGTCTGTACCAAAACAAATTCAAGAAACAAACTATGGTACCAGCTCTCTATCCTCCCCCTCCCCTCCCTTTAAGACCAATGGGTCTCATCATTTTGACAGATCATTGTAGGAAACATATGTCTCTGCAGTAAAGTATCTCTACCTGCAGCAGAATAACCAACAGTTTTCTATAGTCCCCTCCGGTGTCACTGCAGATATCTTTCTCCAGTTTGCCATTGAACTCTGAAAGACAGAGGAGAAGGGGGGGAGGCAGAAGATTGCTTATACTTACTGCTCACAATAGTCACTAATGGATGCAATCGATAGCAGGCAGTCTTCCATTTCACAGGAAGACCTCTGACAGGAGAGATTTGATTAGTCGGCTCTGAGTAACATTCTCTTTTGTCTAGATCACAGAAACGGGGCTCTTTGTCTCTGGTGTTTTTGTTCCTTTGTTTGCTTTGGGAGGCTTTACTTTTTATATTGGAAGCATTGCCAAAAGATCAACGTTATGCTAATAAGAATATTCAGTCAGAGATGAGCTCCCTTTTTTGTGACATCTTATACATCAGGATTCTGCTAGTTTTTGCATATCTGACAGCAAATAGTTGAGAGATTAAGTAAAACACACGACAAAACACATTTAAATTTGAGGTTTTTGCTATTACATATTATGAGGCTAATAGGACACTTTGGGCCGAATCTACTAAGATCTCAATTTGCGTGTACTAATTAGCGTGTGGAATCTAGAAATTTAGCGTGTGGGACCGTGGTTAGTACGTGATCTACTAAGATTGCTGACGCAAATGACAGCGGGTGCAAAGTGTCGGA
>JBAMHV010000007.1:8367979-8381452 GCA_037177535.1 Pseudomugil gertrudae | reverse complement strand
AGCACAATATAGCAGCCAGACCCTCGTTCTGCCTGCTGAGATGCTGGACAGACACGTTAAAAAAAAAAAAAAAAAAAGAGATGCAACCTCTTGTCAGGCTGTTTTCAGAGATATTTTCAGATTTTCAATCACTGTTTTTTTCACCACATTAGTTTGAAAAAACATCTGCAACCTTGTAATATGAGACCTGAAATCTGCTGGGTGCATGTTTGCAAACAAGTTTTAAACCTTGAAACGTGAGTTTTGAAATATTAAAATCTTCTGCAAACATCATGTGAGCTCTGGGTGCAGCACTGGTTTTAAATTTTACAGAGTTTCAAACTTTAAATTCACCCTTTCATTTTCAGACTTTCATCCACAGCAATCCATTTTTGCAGCGTCCGCTCGCTGCTTTGCTTTGAAACTCAGAAGCTCACATTCTGAAAACCTTATTTTAAAAATCGCTTAATGGGGAGATACATCTGATTTAAATGTACTTACAAAAGGACAAAGATATTGGATAATGTACAACTCTGATTAACAGCTTTCTTGACTCTTTAGTTTGACACTCAGCTTTCAAAGTGTTGCATTTTTTAAAAAGTGTTTTTGTTGTTGTTTTTCTTTCCTATCCCCTGAAATATCTGTAAGACATATTGTACATAGCACTTTATGTGAGCAAGATAAGGTTGAGGTTGTATTTGGTTCTTTCACAAAGAAAAGGGAAGACATCATTTCTTTGTGCTCTTTGTGTTTAAGACTTTCTTCTGTCTCATAGCATCTATAACATCGCGCAATGTTTTTCTTTGTATCGTAGTTTTTTTTTTCCCATTGCCCTGGATGCATGTTAGTGATTGGAAAAATTCCCAAATCGTATATTCCTTCTCCATTCAGCCATCAGTTCTCATTAGTTTTAATCCCTGTGACTTACCTTTCCATAGGCCTTTTTGTATGCTGCCTTAATTTCTTGACGTTGGTCATTGCTGCGGGATGTCAGAAGCATGAGTACAGTATTTTCATCTGTACCTGTATGAGAAATAAAATAGGAAATGAAACTGAACTGCAGAAAAAACACAATTTTCTTTAGTTTCTTAACTTGAAATGTTTAGTCCAGAAAGCATCTATTAGCTTTCATTGTGCAACAGTTGCAACATGTTGAAAACGACCAAATCACAGATCAGTACATCCCGACGCAATTTCAGTGCTTATCTTAAGTGCATAGTTCTCGATGTAGGCATGCTTTAAAGTTAGATGTCACTGCTAATAAGATACAATCGATGAGTCAGATTTCAGGATCTAGTGGTTTGTTTGCTTTGGATTACTAACTTCCTGAGAATGCTTTTGACCAGTGAAGAGCAGTTGAGAGTATCTGCCCAGGTTGAATACATAGTCTCTTTATCATTTTCACTTGTCAAATAACAGCAGTAGATTGTTATAATACACTTCAGGAACTTGGTTTACTGTATACATACATTCTATTCTATTCTATTCTATTCTACAGGCATTTAGCAGAGGCTTTTATCCAAAGCGAGGTACATCAGAGAATAAAACAACACAAGCATGAAATCAAACAACGAGGAACATCATAGATAAGTGCCAGACCGCTGAAAGTCTGGTTGGACACAGCTATTGTCCTGTAGGACACAGACGTTGTCCTGAAGTGCTAGAGACCTTTTTCTTTTTTTGTGTGTATATATTTCCTATTTATTTCCCAATATAATCAGTGCTGATGTGTGGCAAAGAGTTAGCTTAACTCTTCTATCTGATTTAGATATATCTAAGATAGATATCTACATACTCTGCAAATTTTCCCTCTTTTGTATCATACACAACCAGGCCCTGGTGTCACGTTTTACCGCAATGCCCAACCATTACTACAAGTCCTGTGCTCATCACTCTGAGAGCATGTTTCTATACTCAAATATTGGAAAAGGTTGGTTGGTTGTCATCTTTGTTTTAGTTAAACCAGAAATGATTCCTGTTTGATGGTGATTCATTAGTCCTGTGCTTTTAAAAAAGAGTGTCTGGAAATTATTTTATTTTATGAGCTTTGTAATGAAGTTCAGTTATAAACTTGATGATGTTCTTTACTTCTCTAATTAGTACAAATATTAATTAAAAAATATTCTATGTGTAAAACAACTGCAATAATAGCATAGAAAGCTCAAAGTTAGCTTCTATGACCAGAAAGCTATGACTGCATCAATTATGTGACAGTGTATGGTTGCTAAATTTAGACTAATAAAAAAACATTCTCTTTGTGTCTTAAACAAAATGAATCTTTTACAAAAACAGAACACAAACTTTTACCACAGATGTGTTTTAGTTGCATGGAGGGCGCATAAACCTCCAGCATCTCTCAGCTGATCAATTTAATAAACACAGAATTTTGTTACATTACACTATATATGTAAAATATGTTTTATTAGAGCAGCACATTTGAGTGTCAGTGAAAATGTGAGCAGTGGTGGACAAATCCCAAAAATCTCACCAATTCCTTTCATGGCCTTATGGAGAACTTCGGCATCATGTTTAGCGTTGAAGTGGACAAATGGTCTCACGCTGCCTCGGTACTCCTGCAGGAAAACACCAATATCACCTTAAATAACATGAATGCAAACAGTTCCACCCTGCTTTTTCAGGTATTTAACTTGGTGCCAGCAAAAAAACAACAAAAATGTTTCACTGTTCAAAGCGCCTCACTATAAAATATTGTTTAGAGTTAACAGTACAACCTAAATATGGTGTGACCCACATTCTACCTGCAGATCTCACAAAGACTCCTGCAGGGAAAAGGAATCTTACAGAAAAAGACTATAATGCAATTTCCTGAGTTTTAATCTCAGCTCAAAACTCTGCGCAGGTGAAAGAGGTGAAAGATTATGATTTCCTACATTTCACAGGTAAGGTTTATGTTAATAGATTTATGCTAATTATCATTTCTCTCACACAGAAACATGAAAAATGTTACTAATTGAAATAGCATTGGATATTTCATGTAGCAATGTAACAGTTAGCTAAACAATGGTTTTCTTTAAAATACCACCAAAAAAGCATCACATCTTCATCTTGTACATTGGGATGATGTGTGCTTTTATCTCGCAATCAAAGCAAATTCTAAATAAAAAATGGAAAACTACTAAGCAGGTTTAATGTAGAAGTTGATACAAATTACTTGCTGTTTTATTATTTCCATGAATAAAGCTGTGACATCGGGCAACACTGTCTCTAAACTACTGATGAAACTGTAACAAAGTGAGGACACAACAGATACAAGTACCTGCAGTTTCCATACACATGGTAATACAATATGGTACGAATTAGACCACGGTAATCATCTGAAACCGAGTTCTTATGGCTCATCCTCATCACAGAGTCTGAGATCTCTCAACAAGCTAAGGGGAATAAAATCAAATCAAGGATATCGAATGAAGCTGCTCCTTCACGTCGTGTTAATGTGAGTATGCTGCACTGCACATACTAATGTTTTAGTAATGAGTGCATTTTCGTGGAAGTCCTTTCAGTGAAACAGAGCTCATGGAAAGATCACCGTGTTGGCTCACCGCACTCCTTTGTACATTTAGAAGAAAATGTAAACTGAGAATGCTTTTGAATTTATGAGGATAAAAGTTTAGAGTTGCATGCAAATGCTGGTCTTTGTGTTAGGAGTTGTGTCTGAGACTGCAGAGCGAGTGTCACGGTGACTTGGAAAGGTACTGACCTTTAAAGAGACATGGTACACTTCATTACTCAAACATAAAGGTTAGTCCTGTTGTGTGACTATGATGCATTGCTCTTAATTTCAGCTATGCATACAAAACAGAATTTATTTCTTAGCAGTTCATTCATCGGCATTTATCTTTAGGTATATTTCAGTACACAAAGAAAGACTCACCATCCTTTATGCTGATGAAACAATTAAAATAATGCTTCAACCTGCAAGAAAATCGAGAGGGTTCAAAATGAAAACAAACCGCTTTGCATGTTTAAAAGCTTCATCTCAGTATCTGTTTGTGTGAAGATTAACAAAAGAAAATTTCTGTTCTTACCAACAGGTATATATCCTCCTCTTCTCACAGGGGATCTGTGCTCAGGCAAGCTATTTATTCTCTGCTCTCCTTAAAATCCCTCCTGTAAGGGAAAGATGACAAGATGCACTCACCTCACAGGCAGTGTTGCCTTTCATTCGCTGTCAGTGAAACAAGAGAGCATGACCTCATTCATCCAGTTTCTTTTGTATGACCCTTAAAAAGCAACAAAGTTTGTATGGAATGCCCTAAAATGCAGAACTGGTGGGATCTAGAATGATAATGTAGAGGATATTTAAAAACAACACTGTCCAGTATAACTTTCAGATGTATACTGGATATAAATCATATAATAAAATGTAGATAATTAGGAAAAATGTCAAATGTAAGAGAGTAAATCATATAAACACATAATAATAAAGTTAAGAAGGGATTGAAATGGCAACTTTAACATGTACTTCCCAAATAAAAGTACTGCCCATCAGCCTGAACTAAGTGTTAAAGTCATATGTCTTAAGGTGATCAATTTTGCAAGCCATGATTAGCTCAATGTGATGGATGAAACCCTGAGGGTGACTATCATTTTTCCAATAATACATCATAAATATGTAATTTCACCATAGAGCTGGTTCCATTTGCCTTTTCTGTCATTTACGTGATCAACATGCCTGCAGGCATTTTTAGTTCTAAGTGGAAATGTGTTGAATCAAATGGGACACAAACACAAGATTTTTGATGGGATGTGAGAGATCAGCACAGCTAAGCAGCAAGGTGCAGCTCACGTGTCATTACGGCTGTCATCCTCCCTGCAAACCTTAATTAAAGAGAGCACTTGTGAGACGATGAGAGTGTGAATACCATCTGGGAGGTAACAGAAGCTCACCGTTTCATTTCACAGCCTCCTAGACTGACATGGAGCCAATTCCCTTTATTCACAATAAACAAGCATAGCTACTAACACCAAACATATTAGATTACATCAAGCCTTCTTTTTTTTTTCATATATTTGAGAAATCTCCGACTCTCTGGAGTCATGCCTGTGTGAAATCAACAGATAATTCCTGCTGTGGAGTTATTAAACTAAAGCTAAGAGAATGAGATTTTAGTTATGCTTTATTTTTAGATTTTGGTATAGTTGTGCAGCTCCATCTACTGAAGATGTCATGTGTGCACCTGTTAGCTTCTTCCAAATACTGTAATTCTTTATCAAGAACCCCCCCTTGCTAATGATACATTAATAAAATAGTGTACACTTACTGACATTAAACAAAATGGCAACATATTTTTACACACTAAACAGCAGTAGGGATGTGTGTGTGTGGTGTTTGGGGGGCAGAAGTCTGTCAGTCAGTCAGTCTAGATAGTCGTCTAGACAGACAAACAGACAGATAGACAGTATTTCTATTTGCAGTGACACAACATCTACCATAATCAAACATACTTAGATACTTAGACTTCTTGGGAATATTTTAGTGTAGTTCATTTTTCAACTCTAAACTTTCTACTTGTTTTTTTTTTACAATAAAAAAAATTAAGCTATGTTTTTATTTGATTTAATTAATGTAATGACTGAATAATCAATGTAATTAATACATATTTCAGACTGTTTACTTGGAAAAAAAACAACCATCATTAGCTGTTAAGATATATGCACAGCCATGATGAATGTTTTCATTTTAGTGAAACTTCATATATACATTTCATACAGCTGGGGAACTTAATTTGTAATAGAAAAGGAGATATGTCTAAATGCTGGAGAAAAGATACTGAAGGGCCAATGAGTTTGGATTGCTTTGCCAACTGCAGTTTTCTGGATTCAAAATGAGATTTTATTTTACGTCTTCCAAGAGAGAAGGAAACAGCTACATTATTCATAATACAAATAAGTGATCCTGTAAGCTGCTGACTGTTGGCTTCTTTTTCCTGGAATATCAGGATCAGAACAGGATCGTGGGTTTTCATATGCGCCTTGCAGCAGCTGAGTGAAAGAGCTGTGTGTCAAAAGCTCTGACAGACAGACAATAAGCTCTAACATCAATCAGAAGCCCTCCCCGGGTGCTACATATTGCCTCTGTGCTGTCTATCCTCTGTGTGTTCCACATTAACTAATATTACCTGCCCCCTTTAATGGTAAATATCTCTGGCTTGAGTTTGAATGGACAAAGAAGGTGGTCTCTTTGTCTGCTAGCTCCTTTTATTTCAAATATAGTACTGAAAATACACAGCTTAACAAATTTAATTAGAAATACCAGTCAGATGAGTACCTTGAGTTTTTTAGAAAATTGATATTGTTACAAAGGAAAATAGAGGATTGACTTAATAGTGACTATGTTCAAATTACCATTATTTGTTTGCCTATAATACTGATTTAGTCAAATAAGGTGTGTATTTGTGTATGTATATATATATATATATATATATATATATATATATACATACACACTATGGGTCATTGCTATAAAGTATTACATTATTCTTTTACTTGAGTCACCTTATTTGAATTCCTGTAAAGTAATCCCTGCAGAAGAGACTTTTGTGTCCATTTTTTTTCCTTTATTTGCATAGTTAGCACACTACTACTAAAAGACCAAATCTTACTGTTCTCTGATTGAAAGATAGTTAGGATTCAGGTACCCACTAAATATTTTAAGAGGACAACACAGGTGGGAAGATGGGATGAATATACTGCCAGGCATCTGTAATCTGCAGGTGTCCTGCTGAAGAGAGCAGATAAGCACACGGTTGTTAGAAATAACCAGCAAGTGAACCTGCTGAAGAGGAATCCCTGAAGAATCACTGGTTTGAGAAGTGTTTGCAGACAGTCCTTCAAAATCCCTGAGAGAAAATGTATACAGCAACACTTTAACATTTGGGAAATATCCTTTGCTTTATTGCCACAAGTGAGACGGGAAAATTGCTTCCCCGGTCTGCATCAGTAAGCAAGGCAGTTGCTTTTCACTCCAGACCATAGCAAAGCTATTTTGTTCAGTCTTTAAGGAAAGACATAGATGATTTATTTTAAACTGTATATGAAAGAAATTAAATCTGTTAAGTAGAAAACTGCTGGGGATTAGAAATGCTACCATGCTTTAACGTTGCATAAATCATAAAAATCTTTGTGCAAATTTGCCTCTTTGTGAAGAAATTAACTCTTGAATTGAATTTGCTTTCAGGTTCAGGAGCCTGTTGATTCTGCTAACCAAACGCAAACATCTCCACCTCTGACGACGGGAAAAAAAAGGGGGGGGGGGGAGGACACATTTAGACTTCCAGTTACAGGAGATGCCTTGCTCGTTTCCCGACTTGTTTGCAGTAATACCAAGTAGAGCTCAAACATCATTGAACCTGGAATTCGCAGCATTTATCCTACTCCTCTCATGGGTCTCATTTACTATTCACTCACTCTGGAAACAGGAGTTGATACCGCTAGTCACAGCACCTTATTTTATTGGGAGATTTCCTTACAAGCAAATTCACTAATGAGATGAGAGAAGTGCAAATGACCCTCCTGCATGCTTTGCTTTAATCACGTGAATCAGGATGCAGATTAAATTCTGGCTTCTGCATTTACTGTTAATTTAGACATTTGAGCTTTGTTGTGTAAATTCACTGCAGAGATGAAAAGAAATTGGTCTTGCATTTGATTAACTGCACTGTTAATTGCTTTAAAAAAAACATTTTTCCTAATGAAAATATTTCAGTGACTTTAAAGTTGACAATTCTTTTTTAATATTGCTTATAAAGAGGAAATGTGTTATTGCATGAGTATAAGCTTGAGCCCAACATAAAACGTTTCCTTACATGAATCAGCAAAGTCACAATCAAGCACCAGTCCTGGCAGTAACATGACGTTTGTCCCATCTTTCACATCACACGCTGTATCCTCTGATCAGAGCAAGGCTGTCTGTAAGACCGGATGGGCTGCAGGATTGATTTGGTCACAGAGTTCCTGAGTTGCTTAAAGAGTAACCAAAGAAACATCACCATGAGCAATAGGAGCCCAAAAAGCATCCCCATGTACAAGCTAAGGTTCCACCCCCAGCCCAGTGCCAAGGGCAGCGAGGTGGATGCCACCAGGAATTTTTTGGGGGCAGGCATGGATTTCAGGGAGCAAGAAGCTGCTCTCCATCCAGAGTTGGGTCCTCTAAGGGATTAGGACAATGCCGTGGTGAAGCTGCAGGAGACATTCCTTAAGCAAAAGAAAAAAAATCCAACCAGCCTGGTTTCTTTAAATTCCATACGTTACCATGGTTTAACCCCAGTTAAATCACAAGAGCATCTTCAGTGATGAAGCAAGCGCATGGCCTTAAGGCTGTCTGTGCTGTGATGAAAATCCTTTCTGCAGCTGGCTGCGTTCCCTCCACCAAACACCTCGCCTAAATCCAGCCTCCTTATAGGGAAGGGGGAGAGTGTAGGGTCTCTGCAATGCCATTGGCTGCCTTCAACCCACTTTCAGAGAGAAGTCACCGGGGTGGAAGCCACCTTTCATTTTAACTTCCATGTTTAAAACATTCCCTATTCAGCTGCATTTGGTGTAATTGCAATTAAATGTCAATACTGAACAGATTTCTGGCACAAGGCGAGTTTCTCATTACTTCAAAAAATCAAAGCAAATAAAACCTAAAAGCAAAAATGTTGTCCTAAATTAAATCTATGTCCTTAAAAGACTAGATGTAGGTTTAAAAACAGACATCAAAAGCCAGTTGACAAGTCACTGAGTAAACTGTTTAACAGCCATATGAAAATCTGAAAATGTGTCTTCTGCTGCCCCCTTGAGTTCAATGTGAAGAAAAAAGTTGAGTACCAGTAGTTAAATTGATTTTATTTACAAGAGCCATATTTAGTGCAGAAGGTCTCCAAAACTGACAACTTGACAGTACAATGAGACAGATGACTCCTTGACAGACAAATGCACTTTGCTCTGCATCTAGTGAGGTCAATAGTTCCACCCAACAAAGTTAAAAAACTGCCCTGAAAACTAAACCCCAAAACTACAGAAACAGACTAAATTATTGTTGGGGTTCAAGTACATTCACAGGTCCAGAGTTTGACACTGTAAATGAAAGCAGCACTTAAGACCTCAGCATTTGTCCGGTTAAAAGACAAACAATGAAAATTGCTTGATTAGACAACTACTGAGTAGTGTCTGGCTTGAACATTGGACTTTAGAATATAAAATATTTAAGAAAAACTTTAAAAATGACCAGCACCAAGAGGAGCTGGTCACTTGAAACTGGTGTACATCATTTACACACATACAAAAACAAAAATGTCTAAGTATATTAAAAAGGAAAAAATATGAACATTTAAAAAAAAAAAAAAAAAAGAAGACATTAGTTCAACTGCAGCTTGGCTGGTGCACTGATGGTAGAAACTTCATGGTACCTGTGAAAGAAAAATGAGTTTAGAAAGGCTTTTGCTGGATTGCTAGAGAACAAACTCATAACACAATCAACAAACTCATTGGAAAACCTACTTTGAGCCCTTGTACTTCTCCCGGACAGACTGCTGGGCATGCTGAGCAACATTAAGGTACAGTCTGTGAAGATCCTCAATGCACGGCATCAGATCAGCCAAAATGTAGCCAGTTGTCTCCACCAAGGACTTGGGCTGAGGAGCAGATGTTACACATTGTTCACCACAGGAGGGTCAGACAGAATATCTGCAGGACTAAAAACCAGACATGACCCAAGTTTTCTCACCACAATGCCATAAAGTGTATATACGTTCTGGCACCCTGTTTACATAGCAATAGTAATGTAAGAACAAAACTGCACAGATGTGACAAACAGCCATCAGTGATGCTCATTTGCAACACAAGATAAGCCCCGTCAGTGTAAACTGGAATCCACACATTGTGCACACACACACAAACCTCTGAAAAGCGGAGACCATTGACATTTTGCTCAGTAACGTCATATTCTGCACACAGGATTTGATAGCCAGCTTACCCATGAGCCACCAGTCACAGTGTTGTTGGCTACGATGTAGGCCGCAGCAGCCGTCTGTGATGGCAGGTATTTCAAGAAGGGGTCTGAATCAACCAAGCTGAGCTCCCCGAGGTACTGAAGAACATCAAGATTAAGCTACTAGCAGTTTTAAATAATAGAGTCATCACTAAACTGAAAGCCATCAAAACATTTCAATGCTTCACATGCATCTAGAGGACATCCTCACCATTGCCAGGCATTCCACTTTTTTGCAAGCAGACTGGTAACAGAAGTACTGGGTGAGAAACTGGTTTATCGTTGGTGCTGCCAGATCAAATGAGAGCACTTTAAGCACTAAATGCTCCATTCTTAACACTTGCTTCTTGGTGTAGGTGTCATCTGTGATGTAAACAAACTCAGCCACCTCGGGAGGGTAGATCTCTTCAAATTTCCTGCATAAGAAAATTTTAAGGTTTACACTGGATTGACTGGAGCCGTGTCCAAACTAACAGAACATGAATACATACGAAGCCAGCAGCATGGCAGCAGTCCCAACAAGCTGAAGTTTGCCTCTTAGGACAGACATTGAAGACAGGAAGCGATCGATGTAGTTAACAGCTAGGTAAAGTGTCTCATTTTGGAGCTTGTACTCCTCTCCAACCTCGACCAGCCAGTCCACTAAGATGGCGCGCATGCTGTTTGTGATGTCAGGCTGCTTTTTCATGTAACCTGCTTTCGGTCTGGTTTTCACCTATGGGACAATAATGTTAAACAATGTGCATCCAAAATACAGTCCAACAACTGGGGGGCGCTGCAATATGGACGACAGTTGTGAATTGACCACATCTCACCTCAATTTCCCTCAGGTATGTGTGGATTTCAGCTGCATATTCTGGGACTTCATTTACATCAGCAGTCTTCTCCTCCCCTTCAACCACAGACATTTCCATGGGAGAATCTGAACATTAAAGTCCATTTAGTGTGCAGACAGAAGTCGGACTAGATCTCATTGGTCAACATTGCATTATGCAGAAAAATTGTGCAACTAAACAATAGAGATCTCACCAAAGCTGACATCCATCAATGATGGTATATCAATTGTAGCCAGCGGCTGCCGAAGCTGTGCAACTGCATCTTTGATTCCCAGAGGAGAATCATCCACCTTTGGCTTTACTTTAATGGCTTCAGCCACCTGCTTTTTGGCGCAGGCCCCATCTGGTTCATCCACATGGATCTGGAAAGCAGGTTGCTTGGCAGGTTGCTTTTCAAAACAACTTTTGCCAAAATCTTCATTTTTACAGGACGAAGGCTGCGAGGATTCCTGGAAGCAACACAAGGCAATTTCAGATTAGTCCTCGTTTAAAAACTTGCATTTACTTAAAGAAAAGCAGGAGTGAGAGCAGAGTATTAGCGGTATGGTAGCTTAAAGTGCATCATATATGCATAAGAATCAACATCATGATGGCGGGAGCAAAACCTTACATGGAAAATTAAAGACACATCAGTAAACAGTGATAGTAAAATGGCGGACTACTAAAGGAAACGTTAGAAAACATGGAGGTCTCTGAATTTAATATTAGAGTCGTCTCCATGTGCAGTTTTAAGCTAGTTGCCTCCAAAACGCATAGCAGCGTCCCACTAACAGTTATTAGCTTTGGCTAGCCAAACCATGCAGCATTGTTACCTGCTTTCCGCTGCGCTGGTTTTGAGCTTTGCTTCGCTGGTTGTTGTTCTGCAGGGCCCCCAAGACAGTTCTGTTGGTGGCTTGTTTAGGTGGAAGGTTTTCTTGATTTTCATTTGAAGCAGCTCGCGATTTAATGGAGCCTCTGAGCCGCGACAACATATTCTCCTGGTAGTGGTATTCGTTAGCCGCGCTTCCTTGTCTGTTAGCTCCTGACATCTTCCCCCCTTCAAACAAAACTTCTGCTTGTGCCTTCACTTAATTAGCAAAAACACAAGTGTTAGCTCGTATTTATGAAAAAATATCAGGAATTCGCTTCCGCAAAAGATTGCGCGTGGGCAGTTAGAACAAAACGAGCAGTGGCTGTATCCTGTTGCAAAGTAAGACTTCACAATCAAAACTAAACAGTTGAGATGGCAACGACAGTCACAACTGCGGCATTAAAACAAACAAAAACAAGATAAGCAGCTCACAGAAGTCGGATTGATAACTGAACTTTAAGTCGTCATATTGGCACAATCTACATTTAATACTAACCTGTGCACAGACTAGTTACCCACGATCCATTTACTCAGAAACATGTACGAGAAGGCTGCTTTCTCTCAGTTCAAGTAGCCCGCGAGTATTGAAACGAACCAATCACAGAGAGCGTAGATAGTGACGTAAGATATGTACGGCAACTGAAATAGTACAAACTTGTGTAATTAAAAATTCAAAACCGGTTTGTTATAAAAATTGCCCCGTAACAGAAGATTTGGGATATATTAGGGGAAGCAGTTGGTATAGCGCAGGATATTCAACAAAAAAGGCATTCTAAGCAGTCTAAATATATACTATTTTCAACACAATACCGTCATCTTTACACAATAATCAAATATTTCTTCACAGTTTATTATAATGTACTTTCTAAATCAAGTGTATCAATTAATTTTATATAGTTTAATAATTTTAAAAAATGAATACACTTACAATATTAACAGTGATGTTTTTATGTAGATTAAAAAGTTTTATTGAGCATAAATGTTTATATGGCAAACTACTACTGTGGTCGGTTCACTCCAGGGTGATATTAAACTGTTCAGTCCATAAGGATGCAGATTTAATAAGTTATAAAGTGTAAGATAAATACACATAATGAAAACTATATTTAGCTTCAAAATAGAAGGAAATGTGGCTATATAGCATACTATAATATTGAAATGATCTTTGTTAACTTAAATTTTCTGTAAACAAAAGATCAAATTAATTGATTTATACTTGTGTGCCAAGTTTCAAGATGAGAAACAAAAAGATAATTTACAAAGCCAAACTATTGTCACATCATCACAAGTTACTGGAGTGATAATAGTTTAATTATACTTAAAAATGCCATGTAAAAAAATGACTATACATTTGTCAAATATGGTATCACTGTATCAAAAACCTTCTTTCCGCCGTAGAATTTATTGTGGCATCAGGGGATCGGTTCATTTTTATAACAGCGTGGAGTTGTTTAGAAATGATAACAAAATACATTTAATACATTTTAAAAGTTTGATATTTTATTAGTGGCATTTCAACGCTGGCATTCTGGCATCCTTTTACTATACACCTAATCCTATTGAAAATATAATCATTAAAATATCCATCACTGTAGAAAAACTGTTTCTAGATGAAATATAACATCACACAAATTGAGACTACATAACAATGCTGTAAGTGATAAACAAAAACAGCACAGGAATAAATAAGATCATTTGATCTGACTTCACTCAGTGGAGACCTGGGGGGAGGTGGAGTTTCAGTGCTGGTTGGCCAGCGTTGGTGTCATCCTGGACGTGTCGCTGTTGGGGAGAGGATCTGCATGGGAGACATGGAA
>JBAMHV010000007.1:8352476-8367879 GCA_037177535.1 Pseudomugil gertrudae | reverse complement strand
TGTCCTCTGTGGTCCTCATGGAGATGACATCAACAGCTTGACTGAGTGTGTGATGGATTATATGGACTCCTGTGTGGGCGGCACCATCCCGGCAAGAACAATGAAGACCCTAGATTAACTATTTTTTGTATTTAAAAAACTACTACAATTCAAATTTCCCTCTGGGATCAATAAAGTATTTTTTATTCATTCATTTTATTTAATTTCACGCTACACTGAAAAATTCCAACAGTGAATTTAACTCATAATTATCAAGTATCTCCAACAATGAAGATACTTTTGTTTTCACATTCTGGCCCTTGAACTTGAACTTGTCAATGAAGAGGTCAGTGATCATTCCTACAAGAAAGAGAAGCAAACGAAAGATATGGATTACTGGAAGCTGACACGCTGCACAGTGAAATGCATTTGGTGAAATGTGACAGCTAAACTTCACCATAAAGTCTTTCAAGGTGTGCCGGCTGCTTCTTGTATTCCTCAAGAAGCGTAGCAGACTCATCCAAGATGCTGCGGTACTCTGGGATGAGGAAATCAGCATTCCCCTCGTGAACCTGAAGCTCCTGAAAACAACGAATGAAATTGTGGCGATATAAATTAGGGACAAATATCTATACAACATCCACAATATTATAAGAAAAGGAAAAAATTATCTACACAAAAAAAGCTTCACTTTTTTTTAAACTAACAAAGATGAATAATGTGTAGATGATCATTTTTAGGGACAAGTTGTTTTTGGGGGGGAATGGCCCTCAGTGGGTAGTTTGTTAGTTTGTTTTCTTATTTGAAATAAAAAGAACAAATTTAATCAATATTTACTTTCAGAGCATCGACCAGCTGAACTTTCTTAGCCAGCAATAACTGATACTCCAGCTTTGGATGGATCATCCTGAGGGTGTGGCTCACAGAGTCATCATTAATATCTGAAAAATGAACAGACATGCAATCATTATAGTTGCATGCTTTGTTAAAATAAAACATAACAAAAACTGTGAGCACTACCTACCATATGAAATGTTTAGATTAATTTTCCTTTTGGTAGCTTCTTTAGAGAGAACATCACTCAGTATGGAGATGGTAGAGATGTTGTCAGACTTGAAGTGACCCTCCCCTTTACTGAAATGACAAATTTATTGGTTACACTCAATAATATTTAAAAATTAAGGTTAGGTGAAATATTTTAATGGGTTAGGGTTAGAAGGTAGGGTAGAAGAGGCTTTTTGTTGCTTATAGTTTTATTCTAACGTTTTGGAAATCTTTTTACATTTCCATGGAGTGTAAAGGTAAAGTATTTACCAGTATGTGGCATCAAGCTGTGTGCCGAGGAACGTGTTATGAAAATAGAAAGTAATGCTATCTGCTGCTGGTGTTTTCTCAGGCACCTCTGGCAAACAGAAAACCACCCAGGAATGGATCTCGGCAAAACTGAACTGTCCCACAAGGCTGAGCCGGTTCATGGGTCTGAAACAGTCATAAAAAATATTAAAAATAAAAAACAGGAACAAATGACATGAGCTTTACATTACTGCTCTTAATTTAAGTCATCAAATATAGAGTGAATCTATTGATCTACTAAAGTAGTAATGAAATACTGTACTGATCATTTTTGTTGCCATTAATGCTTTTCAATAAAGTCAGAGTCTACACTTCTATTAAAATAACTCTTCACCTTAGTATCAGTGCACCAAATCTAAATTTATATGAATGTGTTTTGAATATTCTGTCAAACTGAAGCAGTCGAGATTTTATTTTAGAACTAAAATCTTTACCTGTCTGGGTCTATGCTATGAGTCCGCTGGTGCAGTGACAGGGGTTTGATCTGGTACTGACGGACCTGGCACGTCTTGGGCTGCAGTCTGGGGGTAACATAAGCCTGCAGGGTTCCATACTGTCCCTCAATGGATCTCACCTGGCAATAGAGTGGATTGTGTATGAAACACAATGTTCTCCATTATTTAACTAAATTATATGTTCACTAGGCTTAACAAATAGGCTCATTTTCCATAGAGCCACTAAATAACCACAACATAAAGTTTGATGCAGAAGAAAGTATCAGCAAACCACCATCATGCAAAACTAAGCTAACTTTAGTATTCTGACTTATAATCCACATAATTAAAGAAACACCCTCTAGGCTGCATGAAGCACGATAGGATACAGACAGACATGTTGGTTACCTTAAGCTCAAGTCTGGTAGTGTTGGCTTGACATCTGTAGGTTGCCAGGAGGAAGTTTCCATTAGGTTGCTGGAAATAAACATCAAGGCTCAAAAGTCAGTTTGTGACTTTTTTCGTAAAGAGTGTTTGCCTTATAAACCGATTACACAGCTCACCTCTGGGTCGCATTCACTGAAACTCACAACAGCTGAGTTCTTGTCCACATCCAGCAGGTCTATGGGCACGTCACTCTACAGATTAACAGATCAAATTGCAAGTTGCATTCTGCACATTTGCTCCAGAACCATGGTAACCAGATTTTTAATTACCGCATGTACCTGGAGCAACAGGTTGTCGATGGCAGTCTGCACCTCCAACGTGAGACTGTAGCTGGCATCGTCCTGGCAGAGTGTGAACTTGTCGTTGATGCTGAAGATGGGCACAGCAGAGACAGCAGTGCTCGACTGACTGGTCTGCAGGTACTGTTCACGTCCCTGGAGGACTTTAACCTGAAGCTGCTCCAACTCTGCCCTAAAAGGCAGCAAAAATATAACTCAAAGTGGAGGAAAAAGTTTGTTTTAACCAATGAAATATATAATTGTGTTTCTACCTGAGTGCTTCAACTCTAGACTGAGTCTCTTTGCTCATCCTGACCTCGTCTCCAGGACCACCCTCAGCCTTCTGGGGCTCAGTGGTTAAACCAGTCACCCATCCTGTGAGATGGAAAGCAGCTCATACTGAAAACCACAGCTCCTCTACTTTAAAATAGAAATGAAAGCCTTGTTGAATTTTGAACAGTTTAAGGGGCAATATCTCTTACGGGAAACGGAGAAAATCAGGTTGATAGAACAAACAATCCTTTTATTTTTGAGAAGCGGTGGTTTTAAAATGCGATATCCTCTTACCTGTATAAGTGGCAGTCAAGACCTCATCATAAGACTCTTTCCCCACACAGCCACCCTGGATCGAGGTCACACTCTCTGACAACACCTGTAACCATGAAAAAGGACATTTTGGCCAATAAAAGAAGAAATGTTTTTTTATTGTTGAAATGTTTTAGAAACTGCCACTGCTAATATCTACATCTCCAACTTTTATTTCCTCCTGCATCATTTTATGTCCTTACCATACACCAGCTCTCTTGTATATATAGCATTAACGGTAATCTTGCCAGATTAAAAAAAAAGCACGTTTTGGGACATTGAAAGCTCCTGCTTTAAGCTCATATTACTGCAGTTTTTTAACATGTTAATTTTCACTGTGCACCCAAAGTTTAACTTTGTTAAAATGGAACCAACTTAACATGTCATGTGTGTGTTTGGTCTAAGTGCAGCACTAACTAACTAGGCAGTATGATTACATACAAGCCAATGGAAGGGAGTGGACAGACAACCTGTCTTTTGTCTAGTGAATAGGTAAGTAATGCCAGAATAAAAAACATACATGTTCAAACCGTAAGGTGGGCTCGTCGGAGCTGTCGAACCCATAGACCTCAACTGTCCCATCATCCCTGCCCACCAGGATGTCATTCACTCCATCTCCAATAATGTCATATGTGTCAATGCAAAGAATTCCTGAGGGAAGATGAAAAATATTTAGTCTTGTGAGAAATAGGACTAAACTATAAATGGTATATAGTTTGCACAGAAATGAAGTAGCCAGAAATGTAATTTTAGACTTTCAGACACATTAAAATATTTTCTGTATTAAGATAACATGCACTGTGTGAAATGCTTTATACTTAAATAACTAAAATATGCAGAACACTTGTATGAACAATAAAAATATACCTCCTTTCTTTTTGTCATTATCAATCTCCCACTTTGTTCCAGCTGAGCGCTCACCAATCTGGACCAATCCTATTTTTCCATCTGTGGTTCCATATAGGATTTCATCTCCTAAAAAGGGAATTGGTTATGCAATAGTTGATGTTATACAGTTGTCTGAGCAGTATCAAGCTGTCAATACACAGCGATCAGGCAAACTGACTTACCTCCATCTTTACTGTACAGTTCCAAAACAGATGGAGGGCCAGGGACTTCAATATCATATGCATGTTCAGATCTCTTTAATTAGAAGACAAAGCTAATCAAAGAAAGTACTTTCAATACCATGCAACTCCCTGAAATATAAACACTAAAGTGAGCTAGGCCTACCTGTAAGACTCTAAGAACTCGATCCTGACAAGCCAAGACCGGAATGAGGTGAGAAAGATTTTCTGAGGACGCACATGTGATATCATTGATTTTGTCTCCAGAGAGGAAGTAGTTTTGATCCTTACAATCACAGTAGTGGTTGTAGATGTAACTTGCACACACAAAAAGGTCAGCCCCTGAAACATGCCTGGAAAAGACATTTCCAATGATACTCAGTAAAGATCACACAGTTTAGGACAAGTCAGTCAATAGGGAGAGTCAAGATAGAGAGAATTGGTTCCTACATGGCATTAATGCTCTCAGTGAGGTTGGCTTCAAAGGTGAGGAACTGTTTGCCTTTCTTGGTGAATCCTCGCACCTGAGAGCCAGCACACACAAAGATCTTCTCCTGGGGAGTCCCCATGGCACCTCCAAGGTCCATTCTGACTATCTTTGGTCCTGGAAGCGTTTTAAACACAGGCTGAAAAATAGAGTCAACATGTTATTTGGCAGCAATATTTCATTTTAAATCAACATAGCTGAAGAATAATAGAAAGATCCCAACACACCACTGCCTCGCCTTTCTTCATCCCAAAGCATGTCAGTATTCCATCATGATCTGCAATGGCAACCTGAAACACAACAAGGCCCCAGTCAATCTTAATAATAATGGAAATCAAAACTAATTTCCCTTAACTGTACCAGTACGTTCACATTTTGACTACAAGAAAAAAATAACTTGGACACAAACCTTCCCAAATTGATAATGTATTTTGTTTATCTTACAAACTTATTCTTATCTAATAGAATAAGATCAAACTATCTGCAAAAACTGAAGCAAGTTGAGCAAGTTTATAATAATAATAGTAAAGGATTTAAAGAAAAATATCAAATACAACAATAATAATTTAACTGTTCTCAAAATAAAAAACATTACCTTTTGAGTTGCCTTTTTCCCCAATGCTGGAAGTAACCTCATCGTTTTCTGTGATGTGACACCAACCTGAAAAAACACGAGACAACATGTGCTCACTTAAAATGTTAGGGCAAGTTCACTTGAGCAATACAATCATCTTATAATACGTTTTACCTGAATATAATCGATTCTATTTAGGTGGACCTCCATCTTCTCTTTACTGTCTTACTTTGAGAAGTGTGATGCAAATCTCCCAGGTAAACGATCCGGTTAGAAACCTGCAGGAATCACTAGTCTCAGTTCATTTTAGACGATTTATGACTTGTTGGGTGTTAAAATTCTGACGAATTACAAGAAGACAATGATGCAATCCGAGTTAGGGATTATTTTAAGCAAGAAGATTAGCTCTACGTGCTAGCTAGAAAGCTAATTGGCTAACGCGACTAATACGCACGCCAGCTGTCTTCTTCTATGCGCGGAAGTCATCTTTAACAGAATCTACATCAAACGCCCAAAACAAATAACTACGTTTATAAGTAATCTGAACACTTTTGTTGCCAATAGTAAGCGACAACTACCTATGATACGCACCGGAACGCAGCAGATGTTGCCACTAGTAACGCTAAAGCGTCAAACAAACTGTGATTTGATTGGATAACAGGTAATCATGGGAATTCAAGTGAAAAGCTGATTGGTTTACATCCCAATTCTCACTACAGCTCAAAGCTGGTAAATAACAAATGTGTATATCACAAATGTTGATCAGAAGTTTGTTATATTCTCTATATACGGTAGGTAAGAAAAATAGTTGTGACATGTGTAGCCTTAGAAAATATTGCAAATATGCCAAGGTAGAGATCGGCGTAACTACTCATTACTTCAGCAGTTTATTTAAGAGAGAAGTTTATTTTCATCATAAAAAGGTGGCATGTCTGTGGGCAAATGAGCACATTAAAAGATGATGGAATTAAAGAGCAGGCATTAAGCTTAAAAGCTATAGAAACAATCAATAAAAAGTTCAAAACAGCTTTCAAACTAAGAAAATAAATGTCAGGAGGCATTTTTAAAGGGCAACATGCACTCTGTAAATTAAAATTAATCCTACCATAAAAAGTTTGGTAACAAAAGAATATTTCTTAAATATACAGCAGATATATTCTCATTCTAACACTCATGGTGACATCACAGCTACATAATCAAGTATGATGTTATTTGAATTATACAAAACATTTATAGTCAGGCATTAAGAAATTATAACATTTGATGTTTTGCACAAGAGAAATGAGAGGATGAAATAATGTACACAAGCTTTAGTCAAAAGGGCAATTTCAATTTTGTATAAGCACATTATCATTAAGTTAATCATTTCAAATTGTTAATATCTGACAATAGAATAAACAATTTCATGAATAAATAACATGAAAAGAAGAAAACACAGCAGATACACAGAACACTGCTGACATCAACTGTACCATGTTCAGGGAACAAAGTGAGACGTTGTCCAGTGCTTTATTGAGGTCACGCTAAAAACATGGGAAAAGAAATATCACTAAGACACTTCAGTGCATTACTGGGTTTTCTTCAACTGCACCCAAATTTACAAAGTATGGAGCTCAGAATGTGAAGTTTACATTGAAACCGAACTTTATTCCATTGATGGCAACTCCTGCCCTCATCAAAGTTTAAGTCACATCTTACATGGCTAGGAAATAGAAATTAAAATGAAAACAAAAACTAAACAAAAATAAATTTCTATTCAACAAAAAGTAATCAGACTCCTGTGGGAGCAAGGCGACTAATAAAGGCGATACTGCTGAGGCACATTCTCCTGAAAAAGACGGGGCATGCAGGCTTCATGATGAAATGCTCCAGAAGAATTCGCAATTCTGTGAACAAGGTGCTGGGAAGGAAAACAAACAAACAAAAAAGATCAACAAAAGTGTCCTCAAAAGTATTTTTAACACTTCTGATTAAAACAGCTGCTTCCATTCAATAAAAAAAAAGTAATTCAACCTCACATCTTTTTAACATCGTACAAGTATTTGTGTTACCTTGTAACATTATTTACAATCTACAATGTGGTTGTAGCATTCCTCTTATAATATCCCAGGAATATTTCATTCCTATAATCCAACAACCTCAAAATGAAACACTCAGTTTGCCGACTCACAAACTGATAGTGTCTTTGTTTAGGTAGTGTCAGGAAAAAAAAATCCATCTTGCTGTATTTTTTATTTAATATTTTAAATTTTGATTAAACTGTAATTGAAGATCTTACCGACAGTATGGATTTCTTCTGGATGTGTAGCGGAGAGTGAGGAATCTGTAGTAAATGAAAGGGAGCAACAAGCTTCCCTGGCCACTGTTCACAAGACATAAATGTGTGTATTACAACACATATTCATTTTACTTGCAACATGCAATCAGAAGAGTTTTAGAATGTAAAAGTGTGCATCTTTTGCACACCTATGAATAGGAAAACTTGTCAAAACATGCATTTATGCTAGTTACAGCAAAATACAGTAACAATAATGAAAAAGCATGAAATAATAGTGAACAATCAGTAGTTCCCCCATTCTGGTAGTGACAGAAATCTAAACTTCATTTGATTTGTAAACATACCTGAAAAGCATGAAAAATGTAGCAGGCATTAGGACAATCTCATTACAGGCAATAAACTTCAGGATGTTTTGCTGATTGGCTGTTAGTTTGTCCAGCAGGTTTCTGATAAACATCAGGCTGCTGGGGCCCATAGACTGCATGAAAAAAAACAAAGAGAAATGACAAAACTGCAGAAGAACAAGTTTTCAATGAGGTACAAAATTTACATGTACATGAAAAGAAAATCACTGTCTCCATTAATGTTTAGATTTTTGAGGGCTATATTTGCAACTCTGGTTGGTTAAGTTGATAATTCAAACTAAGTTTGGCGAACACGTGTATGCTATCAGGCATACTGTACATTTTGATTAACAAAATTAAAGTTATTATGCCAGTTGGTTGATAAGAGTTTGATACTCACATCAAGGACCTTCTTTGTGTAACTGGTTGCATGAAGCAAAGAAAACAGGAAAACTGGGAAGATGCTCACTGGGGACAAATGTTAAGGATCAACTCTTCTTACCTTGCATCTACTAAATGAAAAATGATTTCTCTATTCATTTAATTGTTGATAATTCAATTCTGTTCCATCATTACTGTAAGGAACTTGTATAAGGTTAAAGGATACTTGTGATGGGGTAAGAATTGACCAGGATGAGTGAGTAGAGCAAATAATGGCAGCTGTCCTCCTGCAAAGCCTGGGCCAGAAAAGCTCTGCTCAGTTGAAAGCGTGGAAGCCTCTGGTGTAACCGAAGTGCACTGGTGAGGGCATTTGCTAACAAGGCTCTTTGATAGAAATGACCTGCTGCATATGGTCTGAAATACACAAACAGTAAGTCCTACATTTCTTTATGACAGATTTTTTCCCAAAGTTGCTGACTGAACTTACCCCAAGATTGGTAGAATAAACATAACAGAGCAGTAGACAGTGAAGAGACGTGAAAGCCACATGGCAGTTTCCAGCTTGTTGCTCATTAAAAATTGCTGAAAGAAAAAGTGGAAAAGTCACTTATGACAGAGGTAAGGACCAAAAATAATCATGAATAGTATTTGAAAAGTTTCCCAAAAGACATATTGATGGTAGTTTTGACAATTAAATTAAAAAAAGATGTAGATATGTAGTGAACTTGAGGTGTACAAACATATTCTGATATTTAGGGTTGGGCATCGAACCTCAATAGGAACCGGGACTAAGTTGCTGATTCCTCTGGTATCATTTAAATTTTTAACATTTTGATACCTAATTTTGATACCCAGTTCGCCAACCTGATGAGAAAAAGCTGCTTAACTCCAACAAAGAAGAATCCACCAGAAGTTTATAAGTTACTGTGCCATGGATACTTGCAGAGGCGATCTGAAGTGTGGCTTCATTTGAGCAAAACTAGTAAATAGTCAACTCTGTGCAACATTTGTAAAAACATGACATCATGCATGGGAGGGTGTACGACTAACTGATCAAACACCTGCAGGTTAACAGTGTGCAACTAACAGAGTACTGATGTGCTGACCTTCCCCCTGTCTCTTCCTCATCTGTATCTTCCTCTAGTCCCAACCCTCACCCTAGCACAGCATTCCAGTACAAATCCAGTAATTAAAAAAGTAAATACATATTAGCTCAACGCTGAGACAGGTTGCAAGTTATACTCGAAGTAAAATGCTGGGTCAACTCAAATTAGCCATTGTTAGTATAGAATTGTTATTACAGTTTGGGGTCGCGGGGGGGCTGGAGCCAATCCCAGCTAACATCGGGCGAGAGGCGGGTTACACCCTGGACAGGTCGCCAGTCCATCACAGGGCCAACACACATAGACAAACAACCACGCACACTCACTCCTATGGGCAATTTAGAGTCTCCAATCAGCCTATCCCCAAGGTGCATGTCTTTGGACTGTGGGAGGACGCCGGAATACCAGAAGAGAACCCACGCTAACACAGGGAGAACATGCAAACTCCACACAGAAAGGTTACTGGTTGGACCTCCGCTCCAGCCGTAGCTCGAACCTTCTTGCTGTGAGGCCACAGAGCTAACCAACTGCGCCACCGCGCAGCCCACTAATAATAACCCTTATAGTTAAATAGAAAATTAAATAAATTTATTGCTGTGATTTGTTAAAACATTTAAATAATGCATTTATCAGAATCATGACATCAGAAAATTTCTCCAAGTGGCCGCTAGCTTTTTTTTACACTGCTAAAAAGGATCAGAATCAAGAATAATTAGGAATCTGAATGGAAATGAGGAACCAAAACGTTCCAATTCAAAAGCAATGCCCAACCCTAATGAGACTCCAAATACTACATCTCAAGCTAGAAAACACTGCGGCAAGTGACAAGCACAAGTGACTCCGTTAGTGGCAGGTATTTATTGCCTAACCAGTTCTGGCTTGGACTTCAGTATTTGTTCTACCTGTAGCCTACCATGCAATTAACATTTACACTGATTTTGCATAAAATGCATACCCAAGGTTCCTTGCTGCTGTGTAACTTGAAAAAAGCTCCACTTTTGCAATTGCAGGTTTAGATAAAAGTAACTGGCAAAATAGGTAAATGTTGCTCTGAGGCACTCCTCTCATTTTTAACTCTGGAATATTATCTCAGTTTATTATCACTGTGGTTTCTGATCAGTATGAATAATACCAAGGTGGATTGTGATAAGAAAATGAGCAAATCTTCAATAAACCATTACAGTGCAATTTTGAGCATCAGAGGGTTACGGTTAATGGTAAGTCTTAATGGTTTTATGACAGTAGACCCCCCCCCCCTCCCTTAGCTTGAAAATACATTTGGTGTTATAATGAACTTACCACAGGCCCAGGTTGAGGAGGTGAGTTTGGTTGGTTGGTGTCAGCCATGTTTGGGAGTGGGACCCTCTACAGAAAGAACAGTACTATTATAATATAAAACAAACACCAATTATGTGCACTTTTAGATCAGTTTAGCATTATAACCCCTATATAACTGGCCTTTCATGCCAAGAAGGTAAAATGATGCACTCTTCAAACAATAGACTTTATGATAAAATTATAAATGTGAACCATGCTATGAACGAATATATAGATGGGAATTTGTTGTTGTTTTTGCACACCGATTGCCCTTTATATTATTTCAATTGAAGAACTGAAGAATTAAAAGATGCCCCCTGATGCAATAAGAAATTGGGGGGAGGGGGATAAAAAATAGAAGTATTAAAACCATGAACTACGTGTAAATACTCTCCAAAGCAAGGTCAACAAATAAGTGGATTTATGTTTTGATCCCGAATATCCAGATAATTGAATTACTTGTAATAAGCTAGCTCACCAGTCCATGTGGCCTGAGCTAAGGGGATAAATGATCGCCTTACAAAAAGAAAACTAGTATTAAAAATAACAACGTATGAGTTTTACTAAGCGGACTTTACAGACTGCATAAACGTGGCAATATCCACCTGCCTTATTAGCTTTAATGCAGAAACACCAAATGTTAGCTGCAGGTGGGTCTAGAATATTCTGTTACCATCGTTACTAGCTTTCAGCTATCGCTTCTGCTAGCATTTGCAACCAAACCTTTTCCTGCCTCGAACTGTTACCCTGGTGACGCAAGCTAACACAACCCATCCTATCCTTTTCAAGAAGCCTCATGAATAAACCTTCGTGTTACTGGATGCGGCGATAATAATAAGAAATTATACCTTACAATACGAACAGCGTCAAAGCCCGTAGCGTGCTAGCTTCAATGTAACAAGAAACTGCTGGTCACCACTGTAAATGTAGTAAATGATCAGCTGACCTTGTGAAACAAGGAAATGAGCGTCCTCTCGCGAGATTTGACAGAATATCGTATTAAAATTACAAGGCAAACACCTCCTTCTAGCGGTGACAAAAATTAACTGTTACTCCAGCTCCCATTTTTTTACATGGTAACTAAATTAAACAATACTCGAACATATCATATGGGCAAAGTGTATGTAAAGAAAAAAAACACAAAACTATATTCTAAAGTTTTATAATTTAACCAAGATAGGCATAGTCATATTGAGTGTTGGCTAGTTTTGTTTATTTATTTAGTAAAATTGGTCTTCCTACCCCAGTCCAGCACTTTAAAACCGATCCCTCCATTCCTGAACAGGAAATATGTTATATGGTTTGGTTTAGCTATTTTACATATAGCCTATGTATAGCTAAAACAGCCTAGGCCTAAGCACCAACCACCACAAACTGCACGTACCCCTCCGCTTTGCCTATTTAGCTACGCATTAGTCCATCATAATACCTGCTTTGGCAAATAATTTATAAGAATAGGCTATTACGTTTTCTGAATATTTAAAGCTTTGTTAAATGACACCCCCCGCGCGCTCTCATGCTGCAGTGTCAGTTACATTATTATCACCACAAGAGGGCGCTCTCGGACAGAACATGTCATTACTGCAGGTTGGCCTGTAGTCTGTGCAGAATGATTATTTTAGCTTTAAGTGCACCTTATTTGGTCCCAACATGTTAAAAATCTTACATCTGACTGCTACTGTGGCGCATACATCCCTAGAATATTGGCACGGGTGTCGCAGGGTGATGTGTTTGCTGCAGATGCCATTTGAAAATATAGGCAGTGTAAGCACTGTAGAATCTAATTATTTCTTTGCAAAACCTAATTAGGCATTAAAAAAGGTTAACGCCAGCGCCTGAAACGTTTTTGTTTAATAATCCCATTACTGCCAGCTCATCATGTATAAAATGGTGCAGGAGGACACTAAGTTTCCACTTGTTAAAGGGAATCTCTGAGAAATAGCCGCAGAATTTTGACACTATCTGCGATTTGGAAATAGGTCTTGTAATTAACTGTGGGGACTCAGCTCAGCTCAACACACAGAGTAAGTAAGGCTGCAGCGCCCTGCTGCCTTGCATGCATTTTTCTATGTTTAATTAATGATTCTGAATTCATTCTGCAAAATATGGACGTAGTTCTTTTGTTGATTGTGTGTTTGGGCTTCACTAAATTCTCTAACGCTGCCGCTATCAGAAATTAAACTCTGATGGTTGTTTTTTCAGGAGTCAGCTCCTCTCCGACCATTAACGGTCACCAGAGAGCTCAAAGTGATCATTTAAATGAGACATTTTCATGCTGACTTCTAATTAAGAGGGGAGTCCAAAGGGACATCTGCAAGAAGATTTTAAAAAAATATGTCACAAATAATAAAGCATAAGTTTAATATGTGGGCTATTACAGGACTAAAATATACAAAAGGTCGTTAAAGACAAAGGAAGCATAAACTACTGCTGTTCTAGTCATATTTTAATGTTAATGTAGCCTAAAAAATGTGAACTAATACCATTTCTTCTGTAAGACTTAAGAGCTGACAGACTAACAGAGATTTTTTAAATGGGCTCAATTATTCCCAGGAGATTAAACACCTGCAATTGCGAATTTCAAGCGATACCGTCGTGCACATTTTGCGCATCCGATTGTTCTTTGCGGTGCTTTGTAAAACGCATGTAATTTTAAGGGCATTGACAATTCTTCAAAAATATAGCATATAGAAGTCCACAACACAAAAAAGAGAGAGAAATTAGGAAAAACGGACATTTCAGGCATCGTAATTTCTGTCTAATTCGTTTATTTTTTAACAACAGCTCGCACTCCTTCTGATTTTAATCTTCTTCAGTTAAAAAATATTAACAAAAGTTATTTTGTGACATGAAACAAAAGCATGAAGTGCGATGTTTTGGAGGTTCAATTTTAATTTCCCAGCACGTCGTTTTTATTATTTGGGTCATTGGAAAGCCTGTCAATAAAACAAAATAGTTGGATAGAACTATTATAACTGTTTTTTATTTGATAAAGCAGCATTTTTACGCACATGACTCCTTAAACAAAAAAGAGCTTCAGATCTTCCATCACACCCCCTTTAAATGGTTTTATTCGTTACTTCATAAAAAAGAAAACAAATGAGGGTGACGCCTCAAAGTAAGACCTCCAAAAGAAAGAAATAGTCATGTTAACGGCAAAGAAAGCGCTTGTAACGTCTTAGTTTCTACCTCTGGGTGAATATGGAAGAAACAAACAGCGCGTGGAAGTGGATCAAAGTCCAGACAAGCGAGAAGATGATGGAAAGAAAGGCCGGTTTGGTGGGTCACGGCTGATTATCCCCAGACTGGATAAAGAAACAATGAAACGAATTGTCAAAGCAATTAAAACAAAGACTTTTTCGTTTTTTTTATTTTGAAAATATCATTTTATCATTTTTTTTATTTTAAGATAAAATATAAAGTAGGCTATAATTTGGGGCAACCTAATTACAATAAGCACTGAAAAGAAGATTATTGGCATTTAAAAAAATTAATCAGTAAAACTGTCTTTGATAAGATGTACATTTGATTTAAAGTTATTTTCTGTTTTTCTTAACAAGCGGAGATTTTTTTTATTTGCTTATTTATTAAGTAATATTAAATAATATAAGCCTATATAAGAAAAAAAACGTCTTAAATGTTATATATGAAACTTACATTAGATAAAGATTGTCTCAATGACACAAAGAAATACTTTAAACTTGCTCCTCTTGTGCAAATAATTTCAGGAGAGTTCATTGTTGAATACATTTGTTATTGTCCAAAACAATGTTTTCTTTTTACCACAACAAAAACCCGCGCATGGACGTGGATTCTGTTCAGTTAAAAAAAGAAAAACATTTTTGGGGAAATCAGGCATTCCTGCTTGAGCTGTGTCACTTTCATTTACATGAGCTTTCCTCATAAGCTTTCTTCTTGTTCTCTTCCACTTCCGCCACTCTTGCAATCACACCTTCACGGTCCTTTCCTTTAATTTTATTTATTTAAACCATACTTTTATCTGCTTGTGTTGCGGATAAATGTACATTTATGAAATAAAAATATTAAGAATACAAAAAAAAGGTTAAATATTAAGACATTAAGATCTGTGTTATATTCCTTGAAGGGCAGGTCTTCTTCAAACTATGCATACATTTATTATATAGCTGCTAACAGCTCATTACTTTGTGATTAATCAAACGATATCTGAAGCCCACCATGAACCATCTGACACAGAGCAAAGGGATTGAGAAAGCTGACTTTTCTCTTTTTTGGGGAGCAAGGCTATGTTTGTTTGTGGTTTGAATGGGGGCTTATAATGGAACTGATGGCATCAGGATTGTCACCACAAATGGTCTGGGCGTTTTGCAAGACTGTTTGACAGAGCCTATTATGTCATTGGTCACGTCCCTCCACTCTTTGCTCGCTTGGGTTTCAATAGGAGTGAATTAATCATATGGTTTGAGAGGGATCGGCCAACTTAATGCACTTTGTGTCGAGGTCTAGAGATCAGATCTACCTGAACACATCTACAGACTGCAGTAGCTGAGAGCACAATATTTCTAAAGGTATAACTGTTGGCCTGCCAGGGGAGTCTGATATGAGCTCAAAATCTGTCTCAATTTATTTAAAGAAAAATGTTAATTTATGTACTTATACATTGTCCCTTTTAAATAAACTGAAAAAACTTACACATATCATCACTGTCCCTGCAAGCTCTATCAGTGAGAAATCACTGCTTTAATTCCCATTCCCAGGTGTATTGTATTGAAATATATATATATTTCTCATATATAT
>JBAMHV010000007.1:8329491-8341894 GCA_037177535.1 Pseudomugil gertrudae | reverse complement strand
TTGGAAGCACTGGAACCAGCAAAGCTCTGGTTCTAGCTCAAGAACCGAACCAGCACGGGAACCAGCCTGGTGGAAAAGGCCCTGTCTCACAGCTGCCATCCATTTGTCTCACCGTGCGACACCAGGAATCTGTAGAGCAACGGGTCATCCTTTTGGCCTGTTACGCTGCTACACCCGAAAGCAGAGCATGAAATCACCATTTTAACCAGTAAGAATACTCCATATACAATCTGTCCTATTTTACCTGGTCTGAGACTGGACGGACTGGACGGAAAGCCAAAGTCAGGTGACGTCAGCTGCACATACTCTATTGCAGGGCTATTCAATTAGGTCCTATGAGGGCCGCAACCCTGCAGGTTTTGAATGTATTCCTGTTTCAACACACCAACAGCCAATGAAGCTCTGCTCAACGACTCATTAATGTGAGTCAGGTGTGTTGAAACAGGGATACATTGAAAACCTGCAGGGTTGCGGCCCTCGTAGGACCTAATTGAATAGCCCTGTCCTTCATTGTTGTGCCATGTTTGTTGCAAACATTGACTTCACAATACCTACAAGTAGTGTAGGTAGTGAGCATCGATGGTCACTAGACGGGTTAATATAGACCACAATGCATTGCAGGCCATAGCTTACAATGGTTGAAATAACACAAACATTAAAAAGGAGTTAATAAAACACTATAGATCATATATTTTTATTTCATTTTCATTGAGTAGAGAAAGTACAAAGAAGAAATTAAATATAAAGTGAAGAAATAAAATATTTTCTGACGACTTTGTATTGTGTTTGCAACGATGTCTTCAAATGCGCCACGGTTGCCATAGTAACAGTTGGCCGTCACGCGATGTCTGACAGCGCAAAGGTAATGTGCTTCGGTGTCCGAATCGCCAACAGAATGAGGGCGCTAGGTAGTGTGTTATATAGTGTGCTATGTAGTGCAGCCTTCATGTAGTGAATGAGGGGTTAGGGTATAAGGTGCACATTCGGACACAACCTTTCTCTTGCTGCAAGTACAGCTACTTTATTAACCTGATGTTAGCATGAAGCTACATAGCACTGCATGTCATATGGCAGTACTCATTTAGTTTTGAAATAATGTGAAAAACCATGTCATATTTAGTTTTCAGTTAGTGTGTTTAGTGTATTTACATGTCATCCTGATTTTCCTGCTCCAACTGAGAAAACAACAATAAAGTTACTCAAAGAGTACTTGAATATATATAGGCCTCAAACCAATCTGATTTAGTAAATAAAGACATCAAAATGAATAGAAAGGAAGATGTTTTTTGTAAAGACGGGACAGGAATCATGTCTGGACAGACCCCAGCCCCAACATCAGCAGCAATAACAGCACCAAATCACACAAAGTTCCAGGTTACAACTGCAAACACAGTGAGAAATGTGTGTTAGGTAGGAAACCATTGATCCCCCAATTACATTTGCAAATCCAGATTGTTATTGTAATGTATTTTCTTTCTTAGCATATATTTTGTGTTCAGTGAGCAAAAGCACAGTGTATCTGTGACATTAATGTCTTTTTTAAGTGTATGCAGACTTGAATTCATAGATATATACAGTATAGGGATCCTTTCCAAGGGGGTATGATATACTGTACATGGCTTACTTGATGACTGATGTAGTATTTTACATAACACGAAGAAACCCAATGCATTTTGCTCTCGGGTGAAGCTACTATCCAGTACAGAATTATTCCATATTACGGCTTTTGTTGTGTGCATTGTTTGTGGGCAGAGGTTAACAAAAGGCCAAGACAAACCCAAGCCACCAGCGATGTCCGCATGGGGAAATGTTGGCAAGCAAGCCAGAGGATAATCATAGGCTAATCTGATTTCCAGCTCTGATAATGGAGGCTAGGCTAAATAAGAAAAATTCCAGGCAAATTTGTGCAAATGAAAAAGGATTCCTCCTGACATAATGGTACGGTGCAAGGCAGCCTCTAATGAGCAATAATCTGTCTAAGAGCATCTCTCTCTCTCTCTGCTTCTTGGTTTCTCCCTCCATCTTCTCTCTCATCTTATCTCACTCCCCCCTACTCTTCCTTCCACCCTCCCCCACCACTCCAGCTCTCATCAGCTTAGGAAGGTGCATGTCACAGCCATGTGACTCAGAGAGAAAACACAGAAGAGGAAGATTGTGCAGAGTAGAAGTTGTTTAGTTGATTAAGAGTGGGTTCGTTATAGTGACAAAGCCAGGATGACACATACAAATTGTCAGATAAACTAAACAATAATTGAAGCTATGCAGCAGCTTAGCAATGCATATTATTATTTTTATGCAACAAGCAGGGGTTATACATATAAAAAATGTACAATAACACACACATCATCGTTATCTCTTTTCACACACGCACACAGCACACATATACAATCCCCACCCCTCCTCCACTCCTCTGTCTTTTTAACTAAAGCATCAATATATTAAAAAAAAACATAACAGGAGATAAACACCATAGGAAAAACATCTGGATTGATGTTTGGGGATTCATCCTGTCTAGAATTCAGGGACGGTGTCACCATGGGTCACCATTGTAACCACCTAGATCTGAGCAGACCTGCGTCGCAGTGCAGGACCCGCCAACTACCCCAACTAGAGGAATCTCCATGGTAACAGCCCCACAGACTGAGTTCTGCTGATGTGGAGGTTTCCCGTGAAAAAAAAAGTTGGAGTTAAAAATAAAAACTAAATAAGTACAAAATAAAATAACGACAGAGACATATTAGATAATAAATACATAAATATATAGTTAAAATAGACTAAATAAAACAAAAATAAGCTATGAAGAGAGCAGGGCATTCCAATAATCTGTTTTACTAGATAAAAGGCATGCATCAACACCTCTGGGAGTATGTTGATGTTTTTTAATGGTGAAATCCTGTCCTGGTGACATTTCTAATTTGTGAAATAGAATTAAGCTTAAAATAATATAAATAAGTACATAAAGAAACCCTCATATTTATTACACAATGACAAGGTTTAAAATGTTTCCATTTCAATAAGAGGATCTCTCTTTTTTTAGAATGGATCATTGAAAAGTCACTTTTGTCCTGGTTAGTGCTGTAAGAAGATCTCTGCTGTCCATTATCTGTACTGCTTTCCAGTGAAAGGTTGCTGGTAGCTGGAACTTATCCCAGCATTCATGGAGCAAGATGCAGTGTATCCTCTGGACAGGTCACTAGCCCATGAGCATGCCAACACAGAGAGACAAACAACCATTTACATTCACATTGAGTCCAAGGGAGAATATCACTGCTTTATAATCTAAAATGCACTTTAAAATTAAATTAAATGGCTTTAATTCTTCAGAAGACATGGTGATGTAAAGCTGTGGATCATCAGCATAGCCATGAATATCAATGCCTTCTGATGACATCTTAAGGCAGCAGCATGTACAAAAAGAAGAACTAGGCTTAAAAATGGATACTTAGGGAACCCCACACTTTTTGTGTCCTCTTGAGAAGCATAAATCTATATTTATAAAAATCTGCCATCGCTGAGATAGAAGTAAGATTTCTATGTTGGTTTATTAAAATGTGATGATCTACTGCATCCATGGGCATTATGGAAGCAGGGTACACCTGGGACATGTTGCCCCATTCTCATATTCGTAACCTTTTTCCTACAACCTACTTTCCCTGTCAATGTTGGGGGTTCATTGTGTCAAGTAAATCAAAGTTTGGCAGCTAAAACTTCAGATTTTATCCCTATTAAGAGTGTGATTCAATAAAAAAAATAATCTAATTATTTAGAGGTTTTGTTTAATCCAATTTTAAAAACAAACAATGTTTTTCTGTAAAAGTAACTTTTTTATTGATTTGATTTTATTGTATAACTGAATCAAATAGTATTAATGTCAGTATCAGACATTGATAATGTAAAACAAGCTCTAGTAATGTCTGGAAAAATACATAAAATTGCTTTTCAAAAGTCATTTGAAGTATTTAACAGCATTAGTTTGTCTCTAGCTTAAGAGTATACAACATGTTACATTTGATAAAACTTTTTTCCGTGTTTAATCAACAAGCTTCATTAAAAGACAGTAATATCTGAATTTAAATCAGAACGCAATCAGCCAGTGGCAATTCTGACGTTTCATTTCCAGTCTGGTTATGAAGCGTTGAATGCAACTGGGAGCTTATCACTTTGAAATGAGTCTTCTGAAAACTTGTTAAATATAACAAACAAATCTCATAAGTTGTTAGCCATTCCCTGACTTGTGCATCATTGTAATCGTTGTACCAGGAAATTGTGCACTGTCCTTTCACCATTCTGTTCCCCTTCCACTTCCAAGTATTACAGAAAGATTAAGACAAAAAGTCCCATACATGAAATGAAATGAAAAAAACTTTATTCATCCCAGAGGGAAATTCAGACCAACAACCAACCAACATAATCAATATAAAGCTGCAGCTTTTGCAATCAAGATGTTTGTTATTTGGTGATGTTTAGTGAAAAAACTTGATTCAAGGGAGACTAGCTGTTTACCCCTTTGGCCGGTGTTTTTCACTAACCTAATTGGAGTTACTTATTTAATTGATTGACTTCAAACTTATTTTGAATCTTTCAATGTAAATGAGCATATTTCTAACGTGGAAATCAGCTATTGTAAACAATCTACAAAACCAAAGTCACAATTGGTTATCAGATGTTTGCAGAAAACCACCTGTTTACAAATTAAACAAATGTTTTACTAATGATGAGTCTGATGCACTATGCTGTAAATATGTGTTGCAAAATTAGTATTCACACAGCAGTAGCTGTGAGACAAATTTACCTCCTCAGAAAAGTAACACCCCTCCTCCCTCCCTTGTCTTGGCCAGCAGCAGCAGCTTGGCTCTATGTTCCTGACAACTTCCATAAATTATTGGATATTTTCATATTTCAAATTTCATCTACATTCATGTGGAGCAGCCAGAACCCCGGTGGAGCCTAGCGTCGGGGTGTCGGCTGAGGAGGCAGCAGCCCCCTCGGCTGCAGCACTGCCACAAGCTGCCTGGCTCAGTGGCCCAAGAGACCCTTGGCTAATTGAATTGCATCCTCTGATTAGATTATCCTTGCGGCAGCTTGCTGCCAATCTGAAGTATGGGTGCCTTCTATCCTACTTAACCCTTCTGCCCCCCACCCGCTGCTGCAGGCATGCACACACAACACACACAGACACAGCCAAGGCAAAGCGCCCAATATATTCAGGGGCCATCAAAGTTGGCCAGTTTTGTTATTTTTCTTTTGCATTGTCCCGCCTTGTAAAAGTGACCATCTTTCACCGCCTGGCCCTAACCATGGCTCGTTCTTCACCAAACAGGCTATTCTGGCAAATGCTCAGTATCATTATTCCAAGTTTGTACTTCTATATGTTCTGCATTTTTTAAATTTTTTATTTTTGAAGGTTTCATTGAGGAATTGTGTGGTCAGCTCACTGAGTGCCACAACATCTCTTAGTCAACAACAACATAAATCAGTATTTAGGTTACAATATGTTTGATGTATAGCCCACTGGATCCAGCAAAATAAATAAATAAATAAAATAATTAATTTTGAATATTGCAAAGAAACACATCTTTATCAGTTTGTCAAGTAGAATGAGCCGGTATTTTGCTAACCTATATTTAACTACTTTTTCTTTATAGTGCAATATTACTCTGTGGTGTTTCAGCAGGACTCAAACAAACATAAAGTTTCAAATGAGACAGTTTAGGATCTTCTAAGGTTTTTTTTAGTATAGTAACATAAGGCACATGCTTATTATCTATAAATATAATATCTACAAAATCTACTAATATATACAAATTTAAGCAAGTTTTATTATGACTGAAAAGTGTAACTCCTGAGCTATCGTTGGAATTTTCTGAACAATGGCATCACATCACTTCAGCATATAATCTCACCAGAGCTCAGTTTATCTGTACCCTTTGTCATCTAAGCATAAGCGCGTGTTGAATATTATTAATGCTATTGTATGAAATCTGGAAGTGGTATTTGTGTCCCTCTAGTGTATTTAAATGTAATTTACAGAAATAATTTACCTAATGTGGGCCCTGTGATGGACTGGCAACCTGTCCAGGAGTACCCGGCCTCTCGCTCGTCGATTGCTGGGATCAGTTCCAGCTGCCAGCGACCCTGAATTGGATGAAGTGGTATGGAAAATGGATGGTTGAAGAAAATAAAACTAAAAACATTTTTAAAATTGTTTTATCATTTATTTATTTTTCATTTTTATTGTAAATAAAAAGATGATCTGTAGCCAGCAGTATAGACATTCACATCAAGTACACCTACAAAGGTGATGGATGTGTAAATCTAATGTTGCTCACTTGTAGGGCAACAGGAGGCTGCCACTGAATTAAACGGACTTTCCAAAATCCTAAAAAAATTATCTAAATTCACTTACTTTGAAAGTAATGGATGTAAGTAACTTTCCAGCTGAGTTGGTGCCAAATATAGTCGAAAGGCCACATTGTTTGGTGCCAGTGGAGACCAGATGTTCCTTCGGATTGATGAGGCTCGCATTAACTCCCATGTCTTAGCTACTTTAGAAATCTTTGCAAGCAAACACATCATTGGGCTTGTACCTGTGGCTTGTACCTTGCATCTGAACCACCCCCATTTAACCACCTGCTCATCAACAAGATGGATGGAAGCTGCAGAACATTCAATGGTTGAGCAGGCAGATCTGCAGGGATTCAGCCTTTCCTTTGACCCAGGGTATGATGTCATAGGGAGGTAATGAAATCAATTGTTGTTGACCTTTATAATGCCCTGAGAAGTTAAAAATTAAGATTTGCTATTATTTATAATAACATATTTTATAATATTTAAATTACATCAGAGTGCATCTATTATTTTGTTTTTGAGGAATGTAAAGTCAACTGCATCTGCACACCTGAGACATCCTCATCATGAGCAGCTCCATCCTGAGAAAAACAATGACATAGCTGTTGCAGAAAACAAAACAAGAGCTTTTATTAAAATGTCTTTTTGTAACTCCTGTATTTTTAATGTTTCTATTGCACAGTGTTGTAATGCTTTGAATTATACAAATAAACCTACCTTGTTTTAGTTGTCCAAAACCATTTTAACAAAACACTTATAAAAATAAAGTTTTTTAAACCATCATCTGTAAAGCTTATTCCAATGAAGAGCTGCAGGCAGCTGGAGCCTATTAGAGCGAAGCAGGGTACACCCTGGACAGGTAATCAGTCCACAAGAGCCAAGCCAGAGAGACAAATAACCAATCACACAAGATAATTTTTAAAGACAATTTTCAATGACCACTTAAACTAACATGCATGTCTTTGATGGTGGAGTACACGAAGAGATCCCACTAATATGGGGAGAACATGCAAACTCTACACAGAAAGAAATCACACTTTATTTATTAAGCACTTTTCATACACAAGCCCTTGGGACAACTAAAAGGTCAGTACCAGAGGACTTCAGGGTCCACAAGGGTTTGTATCTTACAAGTATACAGATAAATAAGAAGGTCCAAAACCATTAAGACATTTATAAACAACTAAAAGAACTTTAAAATCAATTGTGAAACACACGAGGAGTCAATGCAATGATTTTAAAACTGGTCTAATATGTTGCTGACCTCTGGTCCTTGTCAGAATTCGGGCCTCCAAGTAATTGTAATTAAAATACTTTTTGGGAAGACCAAAGAGCAGGGCATTACAATAATCTAGTCTACTAGAAATAAAAGCATGCATCAGCACCTTCATGCTGGCAAGAAAGAGAAATGGGCGGACTCTGACAATGTTTTTTAGATGATAAAATCCTGTTTTTGTGACATTTCTTATGCAAGGAATAAAATCTGGTTCAGAGTCAAACAGAACATCCAGGTTTCATGCCCACTGGGAAGATTTAGATCTCAGTTTGGGTAAGATAATCTCTCTCTTGTCTTCAGGACCCATAATTCAAACTAAGCTGAAGGAAATGCCATCTATGACTTCATATCAACTATACAATATAAAATATAATGAATTGGCTCTAAGTCATCAGGAGACACAGCGATGTAAAGCTGTGAATAATCAAAGCATTATGAAAAGCAATGTTGTGTCTCATGATGACATTCCCAGGAAACATGTACAGAATAAAGAGTGTTGGGCCTAGAACTGATCCTTGAGGCACCCCACATTTCATTTCATAGATTCCTAAGGAGCATGTATCTGTACTTACAAAAAAATTGGCGGCCAGTAGCATAAAACCACTTTAAAACAGTACCTGGAAATCCCACCAGATTCAATTCAATTCAATTTTCAATTCAGTTTTATTTATATAGCCCAGTATCACAACAAAGTCGTCTTAAAAGGCTTCACACACAGTTCATCACACAACAAGAGACATAACACACAATAGACGTTGTGTGTTACTTTTACTTGTTTTGTGTGTAATGACTACACTAAACTAAGCAAACATCCTGTCCTTAGACCCTCCTTCTTGGTAAGGAAAAACTAAAAAAAAAAAAACCCAGTTGTGGGGATAAAAAAAACTAAGAAACCTCATGGAGCCCACATTGAAGGAGAGATCTTCTCCCAGGACAGACAGGAAGATGTGCCTAGGACCAGATTTCTGAGTCTGTCTAATATTAGCTGGTGATCTACTTTGTCAAAGCAGTGCTTAGATCCAGCAGCTCCAGGACAGAAAGTTTCTGTACATCCAAATTACATCTAAGATCATTAACAATTTTTAAAAGGGCTGTACTTGGTACTGTGGTTTGTCCTAAATCCAGATTGACATTTTTCTAATATATCTATATCACTCACACCTTGATAAATGAATTTAAAAGACATTATCATTTAATTATTGACATTGTACTCAAACTAACACAGTTCATGCTATAAGCAGCCATAGAGTCCCAACCTGCAATAGTCAGGTGGCATTTCTTGCTATACAAAAACATCTGCTTTTAAAATGTCATCAGAAAGGTTTCAGAGAGAAATCAGGAAATGATAATATGACACTAACCATGACGGCACTCTAAATTACTGGCAACCTGTCTAGAATGTGCCTCTCACTTGCTAAATGCCAGTAAAGGTCCAGCTTCTCTGAGACCTTGTAGTGGCTTGAGCAGTATATAAAATTAACAATTAGTGACCACGTGAAAGAAAAAAATATCTTAAAAGTGAAATTAGAGAGACATGTTCATTATATAAGCAAACATTCTTTTACCTTTTTCAATTTTTCTTTATTAAAAACAAGAATGTATTTTCACAAGTTAAACAAGAGGGATTTGCTTGGCTTGTTGTGAGTGATAATTTAAATACTTTTTCTTTCCTTTAGTTAGTTATAAGGACAAATAATCTAACTGGTTAAAAGTTTTTAACCTTGTGTCAGAGTGAAGGGGTGACTTCAAAATAAACAGAGGAGCAAATATTTACCATGTGGGTTAATGGGGCAAAGAAGACCACTGAGCATCAAAGATGGTTTCATGACCCCACAATGACTTCAGGCGACTTTCCACTTGCAAACACTAGCAGGACATGTCATCCCATGCATTGCCACATTTCAGTTTTGGGCTGATGCATAACTCAGATGAATGTAAGTGTTCACCGAGGAAAAGTCATGTTCTGATGTAATTATCATCTATTGCTTCCTGTAATCGCATCAGATCTCTTTGAACAATAATCTCATGGTGAGCGTCTGGAAGTGGAGCCCTCCTCCCTGTTTATTGTTCTCCACTCCAGTAAAACACAATTGAATTGAAGAGTCAGCTATTAGATTTTTGGTTCTGTAGAATAAACTGAAATCGTATTTTTGCTGGAAATTATCAATACATCTTGGAAAGCAAAAATAAGAAGACACAGAACAAAAGTAGACCCTGGGTAGAGAGAGGAGGGATGTAATACAACAGATGAAAGATGAGGAGGAGCTGATGGAAAGACTTTCACCAACTGCAGAAAGGGTTTATTGACATCCTGGGGTCAGATGTATATGCTACAGTTTGCAAATTACATCAAAACTGCAAATAGTGCTTCTGCACAGCAGAAACTTTATTGTGCAGCTGTTAAATGCAGTAAGTAAGTGGATGTGTATATGTGAAGAGGAAGTGGTTCATAGCACAAAACCTACATTTGTAACAAAGATAAAGAAGAAAATGGAGCAAATATGTGTGAAAGGTTAAAAACTATTAATCAGGAAAACGTTTAAACAGACAAAAATAATATTGCAATCAGTAACAAATACTAGCACGCATTCACACTAAGCACAATAATGCTGCAAGAACATTACGGTACTCGTTTCTGAACAGTTTTCTGCTTTCTTTCATTCTGTAAATGTTTCTGAAATCTGCAAAGAAAAATATTTATACTTCTCACACTGCAAAGCGTGTCTGCACTGTTGCACATCTGTACTGCAATACAGACACAGAAGAACAACAATGGTTCTAATTTCATCAGGAATCTTTAGAGAAGATTAATGTTGCAATGTGTTTTTAAAATGTAGCAGTCTGTTTTTTATTGTCTTTTTAAAAGTAAACCAATCAAATAATTTACAATAAGCTCACTTCCTTTTTGCATCACTTCTTACAATAAGATCACTCTTAACTAATCAAGCTTTTCTTTGCTTTGAACGTAATGTAATCCCATTTTTTTAGTTTAAGATTAGGCTAAATTTAAGATTTCAGTTCCATAAAACCACAAATGAATGTTCAAATATAATAAAATTTTACTTACTTTACTATGGAAAACCTTAGCTAGGAGCTAAGTTATATAAGTTTAATAAAACTGTAAAAAAATCCTTTTTTAAAATGTTTTAAACTTTAAAATTAAAATTTTTAAACTGCAAGTTTAAATATTACAAAATTGAAATGTATTTTTTTAAGTTTGACAAATATTTTTTAAAAATGCTCAAATGAAATTAATTTAATAAATGTTTGACTAATAAAACAAATTGAACAATTTTAAGTAAATTGAACCACAATAGAAGTGTTCAGGTATGTTTATATAAGAACAACAAAGCCTTGACAGTTGCAGTTTAGCAGCTTGCAGCAAATTTGTCTAAGCATGAGAGCCAGATGTACAAAATTACTTTTAAAGGGTAAAAGGTCAGGATAAGTGATGTATTTTGTGTTGAAGTTTGATGGCTTGTTGATAATCAAAGTAAAGAATGCATTGTTTCCATAAACAATTAATAAGCATATGTGCAAATGTGTGTTTTGGATTATTCAAGATATGTTCATGCCTTCTGTGTGGTGCAGGATGATGAAGATCCATCCATCCATCCATTTTCCACTGCTTATCTGAGGTCGAGTCACGGGGGCAGCAGCCTAGAGAAGCCCAGACTTCCCTCTCCCCAGCCATATTCACCAGCTCATCTAGTGGGGATCCCGAGGCGTTCCCAGGCCAGCCGCGAGATGTAATCAGTCCAGTGTTTCCTGGATCTCCCCCGGGACGTCCTCCCAGAGGGACGTGCCTGGAACACCTCACCAGGGAAGCGTCCAGGAGGCATCCCAACCAGATGCCGGAGCCATCTCATCTGGCTCCTCTTGATATGGAGGAGCAGTGGCTTTATTCTGAGTCCCTCTCGGATGGCTGAGCTTCTCACCCTATCTCTAAGGGAGACACCGGCCACCCTGCGGAGGAAGCTTATTTTGGACGTTTTACATGTTTGTGGAGCTGCCTTCAGATGCTCGCGAGAAATTAAATCTCCTGCGATCAGCCTAAATGCTCTCTCCATTTCTAAATACGACCACGATCAGATCAGTGTGCACTCTCGATTACTAAATGATGATAAAGAATTTGCTTTTAAATAAATGTAAAAATAATTTAAATGCATAATAATAAAAACTTTCTGTGTAATGTTTAAAAACATGTGTCCTTTAAATTTTTTTGTTCGGCCAAAAGTCCAGAATTTATTAAAAGATGACAAGCTGCTGAAGCTTTGGGCATCTCCATATGTCTCTAACAAAAGACAAATACCAACTCACACCACTTCTAGTGTTCTAAGTGTGGTTATGTAACTTGACAGCATTCAGCATTTTAGCTGGATGAGAGGCTTAGTACATAAAGGAACTGAAAGCCTTGCTCATGTCTGGCCTACCTCCTGATGACTGCACTCAAAATCAGCAATAATAAAGTCTTTTACTAAGTGCACTAAAACCTCTGAAGTAAAAACATAGAGACTTCAGGTCAATGTCTGACCTTTTAGTTATGTAAGGTGTTTTTCTCTAAAGTATTTCCAACCCAATTTATCATTTATCCAACTATTTCATTTTGAAACATTTGATCAAATAAAATAAATTATTGTCTTTATTTTTTAAATATTCTGAAATTCAAAGGTTTAGTTTAATATATTGTAATGTTCTGAGTTAATATGGCTGCAAAGGCTCATGGGTATTCATGTGTTAACGGAAATAGATGTGTTTTAAGGTTAACAGTTAAGCTGA
>JBAMHV010000007.1:8311374-8328168 GCA_037177535.1 Pseudomugil gertrudae | reverse complement strand
TGATACACACTAACACAAAACACACCAACAAGATACACTAACACTGCTGAGATGCTGGACAGACACGTTAAAAAAAAAAAAAAAAAAAAAGGTTATAACTTCTAACTTTTGTATTGGATTAATCACACAACTCAACTAACTCAAATTAACATCCCTTCATCTGGAGTAAACATCAGAAGCAACTGTCCGGATCAAATAAATTTATGTTGTACTTTAGTTAGTTTTAAGAGACTTTATATAAAAAAAGATGTGTTGTAGTATAGAAAATTAAATTAGTTAACCTTGTGCTATAATTATTAGTTTAGGGTTTTTTCATTATTCTTTGTTTTGTTGTGATAAAAAAATGCAAATGTTTGTTTTTAACTTTTCACGTATAAAACTGCTGATTTCCAAGCTTTACTGACTGCAGTACAAGGTTTCTGTGCAACCGAAAAAAAACTACATAAACTAAATAAAAAAAAACAATGAATTTTGTTTAAAATCTTTATTAAAGTAACAAACAAAAGTTTACTAAATGAAACAAACAAAACAACAGCAACAAAACCAAACATGAAACGATATTAACATTGTTCATCAGAAGAAGTTTCATATTATAATGCACAGTATGTCTTGATGATGATAGAGCGTGTTTGTTTGCCTTTAAGGCAAGTCTGAGGGAGAGACATGAGTAAAATCAGCTCACCTGTTTTCACTGGCCAAAAATACGGAGGATGCTCTGGCATGTGCAGAGGACCAGCAGTCTTCCTGCCTCCCTCAGTACCCATCCAGCCAAACATCCATCCAGCCAGCTTTCCTGAGTCACTTTTCATAATTATTGAATTACATTCCTGGCAACCCATTAAGGAGGACATTCTCTTCTTAACCACCTGCTCTTCCCCCCTCCTCCGCCCCATTTTACACCATCAATCTTTCAGCGTTACCGGAGCCCCTAAAAGCTTTCTGACTGCTCTATAATGGGGAACAGCGCGGGGTCAGGGGGTGCTGCAGGACTGTGTGCTCAGGAGCAGTGATGCCTCAGCATTCTAGAGGGGAGCGGGGCCAAGAGGACGGGTCATGCTAGTGGTGTGAGGGGGCAGTGAGGGTCAAATTTCTGCTGTAATAGGTCACTGACTAGACCTTATGCTGGGAAAAGTAAGGTAAAAAAGTTTCAATATATTGTGATTATGTGTATGTTATCTGTTAAGCTTAATTATAAAAGGCAGATAATATAACTCATTTGATAGACACTACAGTTAAAAGATGAATATAAAGATGAACCTGCTATCTTATGTAGTAGCTCATACCACAGTCCTGTTTTAGCCTCAGCATTAAGCTGTGAAAAATAAACATTCATTTTGTGGCAATAGCTGTTGGTCTTGTGTCTGTGACTAAATCTCCATCATGCTGATGCTTGGACATTTAGACTTATAGGCTTAACTTTGAATTTAGTATTATTTACTTTTATAGTGACAACAGAACAAAATTCTTGTCTCAGTGGCTCCAGAAACATAAATCCCAGCAGCTTAAACATCCAGAAAGGGGATGCTAACACTATTCCTGGACAAGTGCAGGCAGTCTGTTTACAGTGTTTTGATTAAATAACAGTTAAAGGATGTCACTGGTTAAAATCTGGGGTATGAAATACCATCACAGTTTGTAGTCAGTTTGAAATCAGGTTGTATGCTTCAGATAATTTATGTTACCAGCTCTATAGGCTATAGGTACTGCAGGTAACCATAGCAACAGGCAGCACCTCTGCCTCAGGGTAACGCTTTGTTGGTGATTTACTTTGGTTTAGTCATTCACCTTTTCTAGTACAGTAAAAAGCAGTGTAATTTTTAACATTGAGAAATAAAGTAAGATTTCAATTACACAGAGTGGTCATATATATTATTTTAATTTGTTAAAACAGCGTGAGGTTTGTAGGTTCAAAATGTGGATATGTAGGAACAATACTTGGTTTAATACATTGTTTAAAATCCTTCAACAAAACCACACTTTTCATTTAATTTACTCACTAACTAATCATTTGTTTGTTTGTTTGACCCCATGCCCTTTGAGAAAAGACAGCCAGACATTTGGCCCAAAATCCATTTATTATTCTTTAATTAACATGTTTGACTTGATACTTTGTGCACATGATTAATTACCATGTATGATTTTAAATGACTGAGTGGCTTTTATATAATAATCATTATAAATCAACAGTTTGATCATTTAGTGCTTATAAATCCAGCTCAGAAAACCATGAAATTACTATAAACCTTGTTTTTCACCATTGACAGCAAGTTTTGGTGAATGGGGAAGTTCTTGCAAAATGTTTTAACAAACATGATATGTTAAAGTAAGAATGACATAACACTTAGGAAAAAATGTCATCATAATGCTAATATTTTTTTCAAAATGCAGCATACTTTTCTTTGAAAGTAATTTCAGACATGTAAATCATCCATGCAAACACAAAGCGATTAGTGCAAAATAAATAAATCTGAGATGAGCTTATGTCCAGGAGAGTTAGAGACTCTTTACACTAGTTCAGCAGATGAACTCTGTTGGAGTTTCTGGCTTCAAGCAGTCCAAATTTAGAGTTAATTTGTAATCCACTAAGAAATTTTATCTCCCAGAAACTTAATTAAGTTGCAATGCACTTGGTTGTTTTTGTCTTTCTGGTATTAACATAAAATAGTCAGACTTAAAATAAAACGCTAAATTGAAGTTGGTGCATAAGACAGCCAGTAGCTTGTAAAGTTCAGACTGAGTTTAGGTATAAATATCTGTCAGACCACATCTAATAAACGTCTCTACTGAAAACTATCACATAAATATCACAAGCACCATGAGATGCTGGCAGCTTCATGTTTTTCGGTGCCACGCTCTTTTCACTGTGTTGTCCAAGAGATTCAACTTGAGTCAATGTTAAGTGAATAGTAAGGTTAGGTTCATCTTTACCCTGCTGGCTTATTGACTCTCCTGTCAATACCACTGCTGGCAAAATCCATAAGGCCTGCAAACATTATCTTAGGTTCTGTTTGTGTGTGTGCACAAGGGCTGAAAGGTCTTTCAAAATATTTTTCTAAAATGTGAATGATATTTAAATATTTTTTTGCAAATCTGCAAAACAGGCTAACTGTAACACAGCTTAAGCACCAGGAGATACAGTTTTTATTATGTTTGAGGGATGAACAATAATAAGTCAGTGAACTTTACAGTATTGGAAACTTGAATTGTGTTGCATGCATGCAGGGCTAATTTAAGTGAAAGATTACTTTGGATCATCACAACACTTTTGTTTTTCTGTTATGATTCTCACATTACCGTACTTGTTTGTTGCTTGCTTGAGGTGCACTAAAAAAAGGCAAGTTTAATGCTTTTTAATGCTTTGATATGATAAAGTTAAAAGAAAACATATAGATGCAATTTATTTAACTTTTATTATAGGTAGCAAAACTGCTTGGAGAATATCAAGGAAAGATTGTGATTTAACATAAAACCTTCATAGTTTCAGAAGGTAAAGACAAACAGAAGGCACTCAAGCGAGCCTGAGGACAGTTTTAACCAAATTAAACACAAAACCTGAAAAAAAAACACACATGGAATAAAGACTTATTCTGGGGCAATAAAACCAAATTATAAATAATAATGAGACACATGCAACTTCCTCAAGCTTCATTGGCAAATCCAGCCATCCATTCTCTTCCGCCTATTCCCTGAACGGGGTCGCGAGGGTGGGGGGGCAATCCCAGCTCACAATGGGCGAGAGGCGAGGTACGCCCTGAACAGGTTTCCAGTCCATCACAGGGCCTACACACAGACAAACAACCATGCACACACACACTCACTCCTATGGGCAATTTAGAGTCTCCAATCAGCCTAACCCCAAGGTGCATGTCTTTGGACTGTGGGAGGAAGCCGGAGAGAACCCACGCTAACATGGGGAGAACATGCCAACTCCACACAGAAAGGTTCCTGGTTGGACCCCCGCCCCAGCCGAGGCTCGTACCAGCAACCTGCTAACAGTGCTACAGCCACAGTGCTAACCAACTGCGCCACCATGTGTCTCATCGACAAATCAAAACAATAAAATACAGGACGAAAATACACAGACCAGAAAAAAAAATCCAAAAAGTACAAGTTTTTGGGTCGGAGTGAGCGTGATCTCTTTTGTCTCAGAAAACTGTGATGACTTTAGTTATGTTTTTACCAAGCCATCTATTCTGATGGAAAGTATGACTTCCACTTAATCTTCACTAAAAGTAATAGAATCATAACAAACAGCTGATTTTGTAAAATGGTTTCTGGGACTTCCTTAGTTCCCTTACTGTCTGCAAAATCTTTTTTTTTTTTTACTTTTTATTACTTGATAGCTCTTTTCAACTGCAGCCATCTCCCTCTGTCGGTGTTCAAGAACATGTTTTATCGGATTGGCACCTGCCTGTTTATGCCTGATGTCAGAGGATGACCACAATCTCAGGAAGTACTGAGTTTCTACCTCAGACCAGCTTTGTTTGCCTTCACAATCTACTACTTCTCTAATTTGAATATGGTGGTTTAACGATTTGGTGCTTTTCTGTAGGCCAGGTTACCCCCAGTTTTAGATGTAACCAATGTGAGGTGGTTCTTAGTTCTGGCCCAGCAAAGAGTTGCTTCCTGTTAAGGACCAGTTTGAGAGCTGGGAGCACGTGCTTAAGTGAAAGGCCAAAGAACTGATCTGAAGTCAATGACTGAACTAATGACAGCAGTAGTGCCAGGTGTAATATAAACACCTGGTTGTTTGCTAGTTACTGCTAGAACACACCATGTGGTCCTGCACAAAAACTAAGTCAGGACAAAGTTGTGATAGATAAGACGTATTGGTGACCACAGCCTATGAGAATTATGTTTCTCCATCTTTGAAGTACATACATGGATGGAAATGATGTGCAATGAGTGAGTTTACAATAAACTTTTAATTCCTCCTCATGATCCCTCTTGCAGAAAATGTTTATGTGGTACAAATATGTCAACTTTTTTAATAAGAAACATATGCAGCCATATCCCATAATAATATGAAGACAGTGTTACTGCCTAGTTTGGACTACAACCATCCAGCTGGATAATCTACAACAGAGTCATCCATTTGTACATTGCGACTGCTCAGCATTCTCTCTGCTTCCTCTTTTAATCGTTAAAGATTTTGTGTGATGCTTTGCTCATTACTTTGGTATTTGGTTTCATGCAGTGCATACCTCAACTGAAAAAACATTACATTTAAGAGCAATATTTTACAATATTGGAGCATTTATCCTATCATTTTTAAGGTGAGGTTGTCCTGTAATAAGTAGTTTTGCAGGAAACAAAACCAAGCCTGGTGGCAGTGCTGCAATTTTATTATCTTTGAGTATAGAAAGAAGCATCAGCTGGCATATTCGCTGAAGCTGCCCTTAACATCTATTATGTCTTATAACTAAAATAACATTCTAAAAAGGGCTTGAAAACCTGGAAAAGTTGTAGAGCTGTAGAAAATTCTTCACTGGTTTATCACTGCAAATAACATCTTTCAGACTCCTTCGTGTTTGTAGAGGTGTATAGTTCACCCAAGATTTTAATTGTGCTGTGGATCAATAGCTAGTGAGGGACTATAGATCCTAACAAGACTGGCATAAGTGTTTTTGTTTACAAGTAAACAGTGTTTGAGGGCTTCAGCATCATCGCAGCATGCTGCTCATTACCTAATACTCCGATCCCAACACATATTATTCATCTCTGACAGCTTGCACACTTTGCATAAAAGATGCACACAAACTCGAAAACACACACCCAACACAAACTTTTACAACTCTATCTCTCTGAGAACTCTCAGTGTAATGCAGGCTGAGCACACACAAACTGTACAGCAGCTCACATCCACATCTGCTGCATGGAAAAGTGACCTTGCAGGCCATACTTCACCATGCTGCACACACAGGCACACACACACACAGCATATGAGTAATGAACAACCTTAATAACACCTCCAACTTTTCCTCTTCTTCTCTCTGCTCGCTGTTTAAATTCACATCCCCCTTTAGCGTTGCTCTAATTTGATTACCGCTGGGCTAATGGCTCTCCTTCTGCTCCTCCCAGACGCTCTGCCCAGACCTTGGAAAACACACATACATATACACACACATTTTCCATAGTGTGTGTTGCTGCAGTGGTGCTACATCTGCAGAGTATGGCCAAGGGAAAAGAGCTGGGAGAAAGAGAGAAAGAAGTTGGTGTTTATATGCATATGGTTGAGTGTTTCTGGGGGTGAGGAGAAAGGGGGAAGGGGAGTGGATCACAAGCCAGCTCACTCCAAAAGCCCTCCCCTCACTCTGCCTTTCTCTTCCCTTCAGTACCACCTCATCCTCCCCCCTCCCCTTGATTAAATCTATAGGGAGGGAAGGCAGAGACAGGTGCATTTCTCCACAAATTGAGTTAGCCAAGACATGCCACATCCAATTGGGCTAAATTGATGTGAGAGTTTGTGATGTCTGCCGTGGGTATTACAGCAAAGGTCAGTGTGCCGAGACAATGACATCAATCTGGTCCACGTGGCTGAGCGCTCAGGCCCCCACCCACTCCATGATTCAGATGCAAACCTGCAAACACAGGGAAACGAAGAAGAGGGTGGTCAAATGCTAGTCCTCAGACTGGTTGGGCACTTTGTGATTGCTTTTAAAAAAGCAACAAACGAGACGTCGATGCAGATTGGCCAACAGGACAGATAGACAACAGATCATAAGTGATGATTATTGTTTCCATAACAGTTTTTGATTTGTATGTAAAACTTACAAAAAGCATTGATAGTGTTTCTAAGAGCTTCACAAACATATAAATAATTCAATGATAGTCAGTTTAGGTTGTTTGGGTGACATAAACCTCTGCTGATTACATTATGTCATCAGTTCAGTCAACAGTTGTAGCAAACATTTCATCCATCGTAATACTTTGCTCTTTCAGATCATTTTGACCTCGTACTGAACTCACCCTTCCTTTCCTTCGTGCTATTGTAATAATCACATTTAACTGAGTTTGTCATTAGCAGAATTATCTCAAATGAATCGCAACAAGCATCTACCTTTCCTGAATTCATTCTCATCGAATTTGACATCAGATTTGAAATAGAAAACAGCTGCAGTGTTTGCATAGTTAGTTCACTTAGTGGCATTCAATTATACACACATTATGGTCACAACCTTCTGGCTGGTCTAATTTTGACCTTGTGCAAAAAATAAACAACATATTTTATGAAAAAAATTTCCAAAGGTTGGATTGGAATATATGTTTTTGTTGAGAAATGAGAGGACTGGTGAATTATTGCTACCAGTCTGTGTTGGAGCTCAGGTATGGGTGTTTTTACCAAACCAGTCAGCAGAGCAGAAAAGCACTTTTCAATTTGGGCTTATTTGTTAGAAAAACAAAATCTTTTAGCTTCTCATAGTCAAATGAATCAGAAATTAAATAATTCATTTAGTTCCACAAAATGTTGAAGTATCTGAGTTTTTGTGATGTGTTGTAGGATAAAATGTAAAATACTATTAATCAATGTACCTATTTATTATTTATTAATAAATTTATTACTTATTTAGAATAAAGTTTTGTGCTTCTTTTAAAAATCAATTAAAGCCCAAGCATTGCTTACAACAGCTGTCCCTTTTTCTCAACTGACTGAAAACAACATGTTAAAGGTGTGTTAGTCTGTAGTAACAAAACTTTGAATTGCTTTACTGTTTTCTGAACCAAACTTCCTGTTAAATATCGCTTGAAGTTTTCTCTTGTGTACCTTTATTATAAAATCCTTTTGTGGCCTGCTTCTGCATAAACATTTTGCACATTTTTGTGATAATTCCCTGCATCCCTGCTGGCCTCGTAGTTACATGTAATGTAACCTTCTGTAGGGCAGCTGGCATCAATGCAGCTAGATTTGTCCTCTACTGGATTTACACCCATCCAGACATATTCAGATTCTTTTCAATAAAGCATTTCTCTTCAAGAAAATAACCGGCTGATGTTCCCTTTGACCAGGTGAAAACACGAGGCAGGCCTGCAGCCTGCAGGGGAACCACTCTCACACCATAATTGTTTGTATTTACTATCTAACTTTGACTTTAGGTTTCCTTTAATTGAATTAAACTTATTTTCATAACTCCAACTTGTTTTCACTTTCTAAAAAAGATTTCAAGCAGGGTCATCATAAAAGGTAATCACAGTCTGTCTTTAATGGGGTGAAATTCATTGATCCCCTCAGAGCAGTACTTTGAGACAGTGAGGAGAAAACTCCTTGTGGGCAACCGTTTCCAATAACTGGATGTATACAGGTGACATATTTGAGTCTTTTGAAAGATTCCCAGAGTGGGTACTTACAGTTGTAACTTTACTTAGGATTTATATTAAATATTATTTTTCATGAAAAAATAAATAATCCACACAAGTATCATTTTTTCACCAAAGATTTTTTATTTTTCCAAGCAGCCACAAATACATACCATGTCTGCATACCATGTGTAGTTATTTTACCTTTTAATTTGTAATATTTTCAGACACAATATTTTCTCTCGTATTATTTATAGAACTATTGAAAATTCAGCTGTATTATTTTCTTTTTCTTATTATCTATGATATAAACTTGATATTTACAGTTATGAAATTTTATTCTTCAGTAAGTTTCACTCTGTTTGTGTAACTAATGGCTTATTTGTGAATATACGATCTTTACCCATGCTTGAAAACAGCTTTTACACATGTGTGCACTGTTGTGGATACTATGCATGAAAGGGTTAATGAGCAGAAGCAGAAATAATGAGAGCATTAAAATGACCTTTAACATTAGATAGTTATAACAATCATCAGAAGGCCCCTTCAGAATTTAAAGGATTTTTATTGTTCTTTGAGAGCTAATGAAGAATATATATGCCAAACGAACATGTTTGATATACGGAAATGTATATGCAACATTTTCTAACGTCTTAAGTGCTGTTTATATACACTTTTACCTATTATTCACTCATAAAATGTACCACCTGAACAAATATAGCTCATCAATTTCATATCAAACAAACGTATAGTGGTGATTTAAGGTCACTTTGCTTCCACTTTCAGAAAATCCAATAGAAACTTCATCATGCTGTCACCTCTGTAAGGTCCTGCAAACCCTGATTTCTGTGGTATGGCTTTCATACCTCCTCTATTCAGAGAGCCATTTTCTTTGATCACATTAGCTTTATTGCTCCTCGTATGGTTCCTGCTGCCTTCTCACTGCTCTATATGAGCCCGGGGCTATTGGTTTTATTCTGAGGCTTCAGTGTGGACCTGGACCAGGCCAAGTCAGAGATCAGCTTACACTGACCCTAATTCATATAAAAGCTATATGAACAGCTGAGTTTAACTCCTGACAATAAAAATTCAATCCATCTGCAGGACATTACACCTGATATGCTGCATTAAAATGTAAATAAACAAAATGAGTAAATTGTTGATGAGTGCAGCTCTTTATCTAAATATCTTAATCCATTAACGGCAAATGATTGTTTGTCCTGTTGTAATTCTTTGAGTTCAGTTTAGCTTCGCAAAATCAGCTATTTTCAGAACACATGGGATCCATGAAGAAGGTTCAATTCATTGCCACTCAATGGATTCCCAGACCAGAGATTTGTCTAAGAAGCAATTTGCTGTCATTTTCCAGGGAGTGCTGGCCTGATGCATAAACATCTTTCCTAATATGCCAATTCATCATCAGGCAGCTGAGGGATTCTGGGTGTGTTCTGATCAAATTTGCACCCGTGATGATGAGGGGCATGTTGGTTTTGCTGCAGAAAAGTGCAGAACCAGCTATTTGTCAAGTCAATCTCCCATGGGGGAGGCAGAGGAGGGACAATGCACTGCATTGAAATGATATAGAAGGAAAAAGATGCATCATTTGTTGTCACACAGCTGGGATAATCTGCATTATTTTCTACCACACAAGTGATTCAGCACCATTTTGGTTCAGAATAAAATATCTCAACTCCTGAAGTGAATGGAGTACAACACAGCTCTAAATAGATATCTGTAATTTGAAGTCAGTGTAATGTTTGATACAATATTTAGTGTGATGATGATTCTAGTAAGTGTTAATGTTTATTGAAAGACTGTCTTAACATACTCTGATGCCCTCTGGTGCAACTGCATCTGTTAGTGAACTCAGATGTTTATCTAGATCAAACCTTCAGACTCTGCAAGGTTGTCAACAATTAAATGCAGTTAACCATAGAAGAACAGCTGATTTAGTCTGTGGTTCAATTATTTGTGCAATACATACATTAGACCACATTAAAAATATGTTGTACTATCATAAGTAAGGAGTAAAAACTGTGTGATTATATTTTTTTCACTGCTTGTTGTTTTGTATAAAAAACTTTGAGTGAAATGAACCTTTAACCCTGTATGTTATAATATTTAGATTAAGGCTATTTCCCTATAGAGCCTTAACAATGTTTCTGTTATTACCTAAACTGAATCATGGTTTTAACAACCATATGTTTAACTATACTAACTCTGACTTGCAACAAAGTTTTAAAGGTAGAGGTTGTTGGGCTCAAACTGGTTTTGATGTTGTATGCGTCACAGTTACCTCAGGGAGTTGGATCTGGGGTAACAGCAGAGAATAACCATAAAGAATAGGTTGCATCAAAACATTGAGCACAATTTAAATCAAGTGTTCATTTGTTGTGCAATAAATAAAAGAAAGAAACTATCTAACAAGGAGAAAAGGGGAACAAATTGCTATGTATAAAATCAAGACATTCTTTGGTTATCTATCTATTTGCAATAGGTGCTTTACAGGGAGCAGGAGAGCAGTCTCTTAATCAAACGGCTTATTGAGCTATAGCTCAGTTTAGCTGCAAATACAAATGTAATGCTCCTGAATGTGTTTCACTTATTTTGCTCTCTGCATGCCTATTGTGCAACCAAATATACAGTATGTTCAAACAGTACAGGTCAATCTTCCTTCACTAAAAAGACCCAGAATGTTTTTGAGACCAAAATCCTGCCATCTGTAATGCCATTTTACATATTCACAGGAAAGTATTTGTTTAAAGAATTTAAATTTATCATGACAGTTGGCACACATCCCTATTAGTGCTTTCAAATTGCCTTGAGATTTTGGACTTTGGTGGCATTCAACTTGAACTTTTGTTGTTTGCAGCTATTTGATACATGAGCTAAGTGTTAAGATGACAAACAGAGATAAGTAAACAAGCCACATTTGATGATGATGATGCACAGTGATGTTGATGTTTTTGCAAGCTGCTAGTGTGAGGGTTAAAATGAGGCTAACATCTGTGTTTATATGAATAAATATCTCTGAGGACCATGTTTTAGTGAATGTTTCCTGCAGCAGGACATGTTTGTGAAACTAACCTTAAACAACGTGTACCTTTTCTTCAAAATAAACCAAAGCAAAAATCAATTATGTATTCCAGAAAATGCTTACACATACGAGAAACTCATTATTTTGGTCTATTGATTTGTTGACAAAATGAAAAATGCAGAAATAATTTGCCGGGCAGAGTAAAAATGTGCTCCGACAGTGCGGCTCAGTAACAGGAACATCAGTAAAACTATTATAAAACAATAAAAATCATGGTGCTGTTCTTGTTTACCATCCACATTTATTGATTTTAGCCAGAACACAGAATCTTTCTCTTCCAGCTCTGTGGTGCAGCATCATCCTTCAGAGCCCAGAGACAGCGGTCTTCTGGGAACAGGAAGTGAATCAAAGTCTGCAATGGACAGACCAACTCTGATGGCTCCCATCTGGTGGTTCTTTAAGGATTCCATCCAATCAAATTAAGTTTGATTGATCAACAAGCTTTGCCATTGGATGGTAGTCATGGCGACATAAATCACCCTCTGCCGTCAATAGAGATGGCTTCTCTGTGAAAGAGCAATGATGACAGTGTCCATGTAATTTAAGGAAGTTAACTTCCTCTTGTCCAATATACAGTTTAGCAATGTGAAGTTTGAGTTCATGAAAAGATTATGATTTCAGGATCCTTCTGTTCAAAGACAGAGACGATTCAGCTCACATATAAAGTCTGCCGCTTTGTATCATAGATGATTCATGGACATCATTAAGAGGGACTGAGGCTACGCTAATAAAGGTTTCCCCAGAAATCATGAGTAATTATTAGCTTTAATGATTGTGGTGTCTGCAGTTCGTTGGGTTAGTTTTGACTTGTGATGCCTGAATGTAACGCAGTACAGTTTTCCCATTTTAAGTACCAACATCCAATGCAGTCTGTTTATTATCACTTCTCAGTTTCATTCAGGCTTGTTAACTCTGACTGCAGCTGCATCTGGCTTTAACACCATCAACCTGTTTTACATACGCACATATGGGGATGTTTTCTATCTGTGTTAATTTTGGGTTTTTTTCCAAGTTAAATATAGAGAAGCTAAGAGACGCTAACTCCAGCTAAAGCAAACATAACAGGAACAGAAAGAAATGTGGTTATCATTGATGAAGTAGGCACTCAGTTCTAAAAATAAACACTTGCTAGGCCCGTTAAGTTAAATTCTTAGCATGATGTTGAGTTTTTGTTCACTCACTTTAAAAAAGTGTAAATAATCATCTCTCCATTACTTCCTTAACTTATATACAGAGAGGAGAGAGAAAGAAACGACAGACTGCTGCAGTAATTTGGAGAGCAACTGCATGCAGGAATCAGAAACCATAAGAATGAGCTCTATAAAGATCATATTGAAAAAAAGGATCCATTTCATGTTTTGCGCCTATGACACTAAGAGTTGTGCTATAAGAATTTCTGACCTCAAATAAATAGCTTTTATTTCAAAATGTTTTAGTGAAATATTGTTGTGTTGAGTGACTGCTGCTCGATTTGACTGAGTGGTTAATGTTTGTTGGTCTCGTGTCACAAATGAGCTTGTTGACATCTTCTTGTAGAAATGTTCCTATAAGTTACAGTATATTTGATAAGACCTGACTTAAGAGCTATCCTTTTTAATGCAACAGTAAATAATTTTAAATTAAATTTAATTTTAAAAATGTTTAATTTGTTGTTAAACATTAACATTGGAAAACTATTAGTATTTAGACATGAAGCAGGTCTTCTGACACTGCCCTCATACACATAAACAACACATTCCCACAGGTTAACACTATTTCCACAAGGACTAAACAATCAAGTGTTGAGTTTAGAGTCTTTGGGTGAGTTTGTGCTCTCCCAGCCTCGGACTGAGTTTTTGGATTGAGGTCAGTGGGTGTCTCGTGGTTCTTGGGTTATCAAGGTGGAGAGCATAAAACAGGCCAAACAGCAAAGTGCTCGTGGTAGGTTTGGGATATTTTCCATCACAACCTTCCAGAATGACGGTGGGTTGACATGGTGATGCCCTGAAGAAATCCTTTTTGCATGAAACAAAACCATCATTACATATGTGCCACCTACACAGGATTCAATGGTTATTATTTATTTTTCACTCATTTTTACCCTCCAAATGTTACAGGTTACTTTGAGATTATATTGCATACATATATATGTCCTTATATTAAATCAATGGGATAATGAAAAAGACCAAATTAAATTAATCAAACTATTCTGCTTTTAACTTACAGTATCCGATAAAAGTGAGCATAACCCTCACATTTCAGAATCTATTTGATTATATCTTTTCAGAGAACAATCCCATGAAAGTTAAACCTGGACATAAGTGGTCAGTGTGAGGCTTGAATAACAGTAAGGTATGAGAAGAAATATGATACCCTGTAACTGAGCTACAGTGCAGTACCCAGGGTCATACTGCAGATTTCCAAGAAGTATTCCCACCAGAATCAGCCTCTTCTGAGCACCTGTGCTCTGCCTCATATTGCTACCCCACATCGGCTTCAAACATCCCACACACACCAGCATTGCTGCACTGAAAAAGCGGTAAGTAAATCTGTTGGTCATCATATCAGATGCTGCATACTGCATCATGGTTTAATGCACTGACATTGTCCCAGATAGACGCTTTTTCTGAAGCTGAACAAAAAGAAAACCTGCTAACAGTTTGCTGAGCACTCCTCATCAAACAGCATAGAACAATGTCCTGTAGCCTGTCTAGGTTAATTTTCCCTATTTGCCACCTCAGGCAGAATGTGGGGTGCACAAGTTGTGTAACATCCATCAGCTTAGTGATGTGATGGCGGGGGTCCACAGAAAATATTGAATCAATGGGCAAAATGTGGACTGTTTACTGCGAGTTTGACACACTATCGTGTTATTGGCTATTAATACAAAAACGTGTGTTGAGATGTTCAGACAACAGCAAACCTACTGCAATGCTGATTCTTTGTTAAATCTAAGTTCCATTTCCAAGTATATAACAATGAAATGTACAGCGTGTGATCACTTTGTGAGATACATGCTGACCATGCATTAGTTTTAATGGATATGATTTCATCTGTCATTCTATCACCCTTACCTGCAATAAACCCAAGACCTTCTTGCTGTGAAGAGGAAGAAGTCCCCAATGTATCACTGTTCTCCTTTTTCCTTCCTGTACTCGGCTCATAAGAACATTTTATTATTTTCTATATATGTGTATGAACTTATATAGTCAGTGCAGTAGAAGGTACTTGGATCACCATCATTGGGAAACTGCTAAGAACAGTGGAACCTGGTGCTGCAGTCACATCTGGCTTTAAATGGAACAAAAAGAAAGTTTATTGCAATAAAACAAACAACATTATGTTCTTCAACGTGTCGATGCATTTGAAAGTGCAGAGAATTCATCTCGACGTAATTCATTTAATAAGCAGCAAAAATAAAAACCCCAGTGTTCTAACAATGTATTATTATTCAATTCAACTTTATTTGTATAGCGCCACTTCATGATAATGTCATCTCAGGGCACTTCACAGACATCAGTTTGAGCTAATTCATAAAAAGTAGCCTATAAGGGAAAGCAAAAGATTGCATCAAACCTTGACTTTGATCCAATCCCAAGCCTGAGGAAGTATGAGGTGACAGTGGGAAGGAAAACTCTCTTCTAACAGGAAGATGAAACCTTAGGTAGAACATTTTAGTTGTGAATGCATGTGAATGTGATATTTAACATTAACAAAAGCAAGGTGGGAAGGCAACTCATTAAGGTTACAATATTTCTAACAGAAAAACTCACCAAAATGGTTGTGACCTCAAACTAACTCAACAAGTGACAGTAACTTAGGCCATGTAACCTGTACCAATCATTCAAATGTACTTTTTCATCATTCAATTGCATATTACTTTATATAAAATATTGAGTAGTACGTACTTTAACTCATAAATGTAAGTCAGGGCTACAATTAGATTTTACAGTGTACAGATGGCTGTGCTGCTGATCTGGGGTCGCTCACTAACTGTGCAAAACAAAATACTGTATTGCAAACATTGGAAACAATGCCACTTTCATTTACACAACCAAGTGTGAGTGTGTGCCATAATGTGTTCAGTCGGAGGCTTCTTCAAATCTGTTTTGGTAAAGAAAATGATTTATTATTCTTATCTGCTCACTGTTTGGATTGCAAAATTTTCCATTGGATCAAAGGAGTATAGGTTGAAAAGTGTAGGCTAAATCTGCAGTGAAGGAGTCAGGCCTAAGAACATTAATAAACAAAAATAGGACAAAGGATGCTTTAAACTATCCGGCCATTGTAATCTTCTAAAATAAGAACAAAACAAAAACAATACAAAAAATAGAACTGCAAACATTGCTGATAGAAGAAGAGATGGTGAAGCATTGTTATAACTTTAAAAGAATGATCTTTTATTTATGATTATTTAACAGAATATTAACCTAAAAGGAAATTTAGGAAGCTATAGATAATCTATACTTCTGTCACAAAAAGATTACTTCCAATATACCAGTTGAACATAAATGTGACTAAAAATAAATCCAACACACAGGTGTTGTATTAATGATGCAATAAGTGAATGTTAAAGCTGTTTTATAGAATATATGCCCTTGTCACACGCTTTGTAACATATTAAGTTTCCACTATTATACCATCCTGATTATTCACAACCATATATTGTAGGCCAATATCACTGATAAGTTAATTATTGTCACTGACATCTCATTTGTATAAGAAACAATGTATTTGGGAAGCCCTGTTGTGTGCGTGCATGGGTTCTATGGGGTCTCTTGTTGGTTCTCTTTTGACTATGGAAATCATAATTCATACAAGCTGCCTGGTGGTTTATGCAGATAGAGACTGGAGGCAAAACAGGCTAATGTGAGGCCACATGTTTAGTCATAACACATCAAAGGAATATGAAAGTGTGAAAAGGGGAGGGAGGCGAAACAAATTAGCAGCTTTAGAAATTGATAGCAGGTGTTTACACGTGCTATTTTTGCATATTATAATGTGAAAGCAGGGGTGTGCAATAAACATCACAAAGCCTTGTATCATAATCAATGTAATGCACAATGACCTTGACGTTTTATGATGGATTGGGAGAAACGGGCTACTGTAATTGCTGCCCGGTCCTCCCTCCCCACTTCCTTCCTTCCTTTCGCCTTCCAAACGCCTCCGCTCCAACTCTCTCTTCCCTCTTTCTGACATTAAAAATCGCTCCATCATTCTCAATGCGCGGCCTTGTCGCCTGCCGCTCAGATGACCATTAATCGCTTAATTCCAGTAAACCTACGCGCGCACAAAAGGCTGCTGTCTGCCGCTTAATGCATGTGTGATTAAGCTTTTAGGGACGACCACACGGCATTATTAGCCAGCAGGTCCTTGTATTGAGGGCCAAATGCCTTCAGGGGGCCCGAGGGTGGTACGGGGGG
>JBAMHV010000007.1:8278144-8299059 GCA_037177535.1 Pseudomugil gertrudae | reverse complement strand
GGGGGGAGAGAGGGGGGGGTGATGTTCACTTTAATCAGTGACCAGGAACTGTATTTCCTCTCTCTGCAAACTTGATGTGTATTGTTGCTTTACAAACACACATACTTTGTTGATGTGTGTTTGTACATTCACAAACTAGTTAATTTTGTTTCCATTGTGTGTCCCTTTTCTTTTGTTCTCTCAGTCTTGATATTTTTTTGACAAAACACAATAAGCTACATTTTTTTCCCACTTGGTTTAAAAATAATCCCAAGCTTCTCCTTCATCCATTTCTCTTTGTATTCTATTGAAATTCCAGGCAGGCAGGCAGGTCCCTGCTGCAGTGAAGCATGCTATGAGATGGGTGGAGAAATGTGAGCAGCAAAGCAGAAATGAGCTGCATCCTCCCCGTGGGCTCTTTGTGATGCAGTACCTGTTGGGTGTTGGAGGCAGTGTGTCTGGTGCTGATGGACATGATGCGGAGGGCTTTGATGAGCTGCGGCCTAAGTTATTATCAATGGGGCCAGTCCTGGAAAATGGACAGCAACATGGTGATGGCTCACAGATACAGAAACATTATTGGTTGGCGGAGTCCGACACAGACCAATCCAAGCAAGCAACAGTTATTAATGCTTAAGGGTGTATTGGCATGTTCAAATAAACTTTACCTTTAAAAAAAAAGTTAGAAATGACTAAATAATTTGAACGACAATGTTGAAAGCAGTTTGTTTTATGTGTAGTGTTATTTTTTGTGAAGGCAGGCTGTATGATAATACTGGCACAAAACGCCCCCTTTAGGCCAAATGTTTAACTTTCCAAAACACAAAGGTCCATTTAAACAAAACCTTTATAATAAATTATTGTGTCATTTATTTTAAAAAGAAAGCATTTAAAAAGTCAAAGTAAGAAAATGTGTGGTTTCAAAATATGCTGAACAATCTGTGCTTATTGACTTAATGGAAGAAGTGCATGATTCAGAGGCTATAATTATACAGAAAGACAAGACAGTACAATTAAGCAGGTCCTGGATTTTTAGTCACTTTTTATTCTTTATTTTTAATTAATGTTACCTTAATTAGAATGCTGTATAGCAGTATGGGATAAATTAATAAAAAAACAAAACAAATAAAAATACAAACACACACTTTACTCACTAAGGATATTAGAAAAAAGGGCAGTCCATGTCATAAAGCTGCTTATCTGGATCATATCATACAAACTCACCGTTTTTTCAATCCAAGTTACTAAACCTGGTTAATTATCACACACATTATGTTTAAAGCCAGCAGGAACCTATTACCATACCATGTATAAAGTCTTTTCACTCAGAGATGTGGGTGTTATAACGTTTAAAGGAACTAACGTTCACAATGCACCTGGTGTGAAGCACCAGGAAATGTTTTTGTGTGTCTATTTGTGGAGTTAAATTATGGAATAAGTTGCAGGAAGAACACAGTGCTCTCCAAATATCCAAATGTTTTATTTAATATATAAAGGAAAGAGCTGTACAGACAAAAAAGTGTTATGAAAACATATTTTTATTAGTATATCTGGAATAATTGTTGCTATTGTTGTTGTTATTATTATTGTATATTGGGATGAGATTATATAAGTTCATGCATGCTTCCACTCCTTATGAACAGTTTTTCCTTTTGTTATATGCTTTATCTCTATTTTGTTTTTATATTTTTCAAATAAACTTTCTGAATCAATCAAAACATTAACAGAAAAATCATTTCCTTAATGGTTTACCTAACAAAAGGACTATCTTGCAGACACATAACCACACTGAAGAGCTTGTGTCACTCATACCTTCGCTCTCCTGCCGGCTTACTGGGCTTGTTGCCGTCTGCTCTGGGCTCCTGTTGTCTCTTGACTGGAGTTGAAGGTTTGGCTGGTGCTGGAGGAACCTTTTGGCCGTTGTGAAGGCCCTGACCAAGTTTCTCTGCCTGACTGCTACTCTGACTAATCAAGCTGCAAGAAGAGACAAATGTTAACATGTTTGGCATACTGCTTAAATAACAAAACACAACTAAGAGTAAGATTTAACATTTACAATATCGGTGAAAAGTTTAGCTTTAGCAAAGATACACAAAATCCCCTTATCACAGGACAACAGATCCTCTGTGACCTTCTGGAAGTTTCACAGAGGAAGATAAGCTTAAAACAAATCCTCCAGCTTGTCTGGATGTCGTGTTGTTTGAATGACATTTAAAACAAGATATTTGAGTCACATTTCACCAACCTTTTGCCTGTTTTCATGCTGTCATCAGCAGTGCTGATGTCACTGGTCCTGTCGTTTTCTCTTCGCTTCCACTCCACACTCTCTGCGCTCTCTCTCTGCGTCAGCAATAAAACAGCAAACAGCTAGTTAAGCAGCTGATGGGATTTTCAATAACCTGGTACATTTCTTTCTTCTTCTTCTTATACTTTTAAAGTATTTTCTGTCTCTAAAACTGGATATAAATTGATTTGTGCCACTACGCAGTACTACACACAAGCAACTTCAACCACTTTCAGAAGAGTGATGCTTGCAAAAAAGAGCCGGCAACATGTGGTTAAGACGGTATCATTAATTTTATTGTGTGGTCTTCAAGGTTGAAGCACCGTTAGGATAATAGATTAACCATCTTTGCCTTGTCGTGTCTGTTATTTTGTTTGATTATTTTGATAAGTGCAGATAATCTCTGAGAATGACGTCTGTAGAAGTTTGCATAGTAAGGCATTTAGGTTCATCTTCTGCCCAGATGAAAGATCTGATGAGATATTCATCCTAGTGTGTGACTGCTAATGCAACCAACATTTTCAAACAACCAATAGGAATGTAACACGGGCAGACATGCTCATCACTATAACTAACTACAAATAACTAAACAAACAAAAAAAAAAACTAGAAGACCCAAAATAAAACTCAAACTTTAAAGGAAGAACCTCAACAAAGTAAATAAAAGTCAAATAAATAAAATTTGAAAGTAAAAATTGCGTCGCAACAGTCTCATCTGTGAAGATGAGAAGAAAGACTGCATAGAAAAATATATTGGAGGAGGTATTGTGCAAAACTAAGCACAAAAATAATACACACAATTCATACAAAACACTTTCCAAACACCAGGTAGAACTGCACAACAGTCTTCCTACTGTTCAGGTTAATTCCTGCAGTTATGTTCTCTTACAATGCCCCCTCTCAATTCTCCAGCTTAGATAAGTTAGCTCTATAATATATAATAATAATGTGTAATAATATAATAATCACATTCAGCACTTTTGATGTTGGCACTAGTCGTCATATTGATCAGATTCAGTACCAAAAATGATAAATCTGTCAAACCTGACAAAACCAGAAGAGCAGTTTGATTTGATGAGTAAAATACTCTACTGGTAAATGATACTGCTGTAGTAAAATAACATAATAACCCATCAATTCCTATTCTGCCACTTATCTGGGGTCTGGTTGCAGCATAAATTACAAAATAATAATAATAATAATAATATTGTCAGTTTACAAACTGTTGGCATGTTGTAAGTGTTGCCCTGTGTACTGTTAAGTTGACAAAAACTGAGCTGATGACACGAGTGTAATATTGCAGAGGTGGAGAAATAATGCTAATGGATTATATTCTATTCTATTTTATTCTACAGTCATTTAGCAGATATTTTTCTCCAAAGCGATGTACATTAGAGAATACGAACAACACAAGCAAGAAATAAAACAACAGGGGACAGCATAGATACGTTACAGTCTGACTGCTGCAGGTCTTGCTGGACACAGGTGTTGTCCTTTGTTGCCCTTTGTAGGCCAGAAGCAAAGCTCTGAATTTGATGCATGCTACAACTGGAAGCCCGTGGAGCTTGTTTAGCAGCGGAGTGACACGAGCTCCGTTTGGTTGATTAAAAAACAAACATGCTGCTGCATTCTGAACCATCTGCAGAGGTTTAACTGAGCATGCTGTCAGGTACGGTCTGATCCTCCTGATGCTGTACAGATCAAAATGGCAAGTGTGGGCAACCAAGGCAATGTGGACCATAAAGGACAACTGGTTGTCCATCATGACACCAAGATTCTGGGCAACAGACGTACAAGTGTGATAATGTCAAAGGAGGAAGTGAGGTAGGATTGGCTAGATTTGTCTGAAGGTTTCATCCATACAGATATCAGCAAGGCATGCTGATATTCTCACTGAGACAGTTGTGTCATCGGGAAGGGAAAAACCATCTATAATCAATGAACTACTTACAGACTGCTTCTCCAGCAGTTCCTGTTTGCGTTCCCAGTCAGCCAGTGAACGAACGATTGTGTCCTGGGCCTCAGAGGTGGAGAACAATTGTCCTTGGCTTGGAGAGGGCAGGGCTGAGGAACGAGGTGTCAGAGGCATGACAGTTTCCTCCAGTATCCTACGCTCCTGTTGTTAGGGAAGTGATCCAGAAATCACACACCTTTAGTAACATGTGTAAGTAAAACGCTAAATTATTACATTTAAACCATTTAAAAGTATTTATAAACATTTTATTGATGCTCTGATCCAAAAGAATAAACAATTCAAAATTTTGTCAAAAGTATCTGAAATACTCTGAAAATAATCCATAAACCGATAATCATAATCCATGCAGCATAAACACACATACCTCCTCATGATACTTCCTCTCCTCTTCTGCCACTTCCCTCTGTGCTTTCTCCCATTCCTCCTTCAGTTTCTCCTGCTTATGCTGGTACTTCTCCTGTTACCATGGCAACAAAAACACGACATACCACAAAGCCTCAATATAGATGTAAGCCACCTGCTGATGGATATGGCAAAAGAAATACATACATTATTCACAGAACTGACTTTAATTACAATTTCCTTCAAGGGATTAATATTATATTTTACATTTTCATGTTTCCATTTTTTATTTAATCAAGCTCACTTTTAATTGGCTAGTTCTGTTGATAGAAACGGACTGAATCAACAAACATATACAGAACAAACACACACACACACAGATATATATGTATTCAGGAAGTTAAATGTAGTTTTACCTGTTCATATGCATTAACATTAACTTAGATCTGGTATTTGTTTTTGTCAGCAATAAAAAGCAAACAATAGGACCAAAAGCAAACAAGAAGTGCAGACAAAAGACAAACATGCTGATGCTGTTCAGCAGAGGGGCTCCTACACAACAGCCTTATTAAACACTGATTTAAATAACTATTTTTGTTTTCTGATATAGTAACCAAGCAAAATTATCACAAATTCCCTCAGAAGAAAAAAAACTAAACAAGCTACAAAAAACCCCAACAAAATGATAAATAAAATAGAAAAAAAACATCTGTCTGTGTAGGAACCTCCTATATGAAGGCAAGCATTATGAATTAGAGACGACTAAACAGATATAACAGAGTGAGACGTAAACTCAGAGAAACACAGAAACAACAGGGGAGGCAGGTAACGAGCACACTGATGCACCAAACATTCATCCATTTCAGCACATCTCATCTCAAACAACCTTAAAACAAACCGCAAAGAAGTGCTGTCTGCTTTGTTTTAGCTAGTCAAACAGATGGTCACAGACAACACTGCAGTGGCTTGGCTGGAGGAGAAAGAGGTGCGGCAGCAGCAACAGCAGCAACCTTGGACAAAGTCCCCGCCCTTTGTATGCACATGAGATGGAGAGGGACAACCAGACACAGGTTCTTCCATTGCACAAAACTGCCATCTAGTGGTCAAAGTGTGCATTGACGAGTTGGACTGGATGTTCAGCTCAACACCAAATAAATACAGAATGCTTGAGAAATAGCAGTGAAATGTGGTTAGTCTTTCTGTGCATGGGGAAGCTGGCTTTACAAAAGCATGGATGCAATGAAGCTTTAAGATTCTGTAGGTAGGTAGGTCGCAAGTACCCCAGCTGAAATTTTTTTCCCTTTGCTTCCAAGCGCAGCTTTTAAAACACAACATATTATAGCTAAAAGCCACTTTGTGCTCTGTCCACTAGGCAAACTGAGTCCTCATGCGCCATGCTTTATAATTCAAGGTATGCTATGTACCTGCAGCATGCGCTCTTGCTCTTGCTGCCACCTTTCCTGACGCTTTCGCTCATCATCCGGGTCCCAAGACCAGCGGTCTCCCCGTCTGGCCTGGGGCAACACCGGGACTGACGCCTGACAGAGCCCCAACACATTCATACACATATATACACATCAACCAACATGCATAAATACACACCAAGGTTCATGCACACATTCACATCCAATCACAACCCATTCACACATAGATTGACAGCAACATGTGCAAACATCCACCACAAAAAAAAAGAAGAGGAGAAGGGAGGAGACAGAAATATTTGGTCTACCACAATAGCACTACTCCAATGCTAGCCAAAGGACTCCTACTAAGAAAGAGAAGACAGAGAAAGAAAGAGGTGAGCATAAAGGGAGAAACAAAAGCAGTCTCAGCCATTGACAACAGCTTCCTCCTATGCATGCTACATCAACAGCTCTGTAAGTCTTGTAATAATCAACAAATGACTTTACTGTAAAGCACAACAAAACAAGACTAAGCTAAATAAAATGTGTGATGGAAATTCATAAAAATTTATTGGCATTTAGCTTTTCATATTACATCATGAAATAACTACTTTCAGTCATATTTATAAAGTTTCTGTTGTTTATGAATTTCAAGTGTTGAGGTCAAACATTGCCACATTCCCCCCTTTCTTACTTTCACAGCAGTGAACTAATATATTGGACTATTCTTAGCAAGCAGTTGTCCAGAAAGCTCAACACACTGCAGCGTATGAAAACATGCAGAAATGGACACAATTTAAGCAAATTATGGGAACTTTTTGCAGCCATTTTAAAAACACATGCTGCAAATGTGCAGAAAAACACATCCTCCTCTTCATAAAGTTATGGATCAGAGCCAAAAAAAAGCACAATATTAAACTCACTTATTTGTTAAGCCTTTTCCTGTTTGGCATCTCGTTTAAATGCTTCCCAGAAAATGTTATCAACACGATAAATGTTTCTTTGTTGTTGCTTGTGTTAAGTTCATTGCAGTGTTTTTCATGAATGTTGAGTGTGTTGATCTTTCCCTATCAAAGTAGCACCACAGGATGCTCTGTAAATGATTTTACTCACTTTTCCACGATGATCCTTCTCTACCCCCTCTGTAGAAAAAAAAAACACATTAATCAGAAAACCAACAATACAAATTAATAATGTACGTAATCAAACTGAAGCAGTTTGATGAGACACATGTTCAAGAAAAGAAAACACACACACACACACCATGTGCTGGTTTGACACCTGAGGAATAAAAGTGCTCATGAGAGAAGTCAAGTGTCACATAACGAAAAAACTCCAAAAGCTACAGATTACACGGATTAAACAAAGATTTAATCTACCAGTTAATCCAGAGAAGTTGTTTTGGATTATCATCATGTTTGGACACATTTGACTCGACTCTTCAGATGTGGTCAAAACAAAAAAGATGATGTAATGAAAGCGTCCAACCATTTGTAGATTTCAGTGGAAACCATAGTAATATGAAGTAACCCGAGACAAGCAAAAAGCTAAAGTTAGCCACTGACTCACTGAAGGGTAACTCTTCTTAATTTCAGTTATTCCAGAGGGACCGGCAGCGGTCATGGCAGCGCATTACAAGCAACATGATGATGAAAGAAAAATTACACAGTGGAAAATTACAATACAGATCAGATGAGCACAAATCAACTCTGCACTTGTGTTTCTGTGCAAAGTTGCATCACAAATGAAAAACTTTGGACCACATTTAAAACAATGAGGAAAAAAAAATCTTTCATCAGACACAAAATTTTGAGCATGAAGGAGTAAACAGATGATGGGATATGATCTAGCCCTTTGTGGAACATCAGGGAACCCTCTGTGCCAGCTCTCGAGGGTGGACGCATGTTTTCCGTGACTGCAGAGGTTTACCTGGCGGAGCGAAGAAATCCCAGCGTGACTTAGGGTTGCAAGTTGCCTGCGGAGACCTGACAGTGATTTCAAACTCTACAGCGAGATGAAAAAGTGTGTAGGCAGAAGGAAAACCGGGGAATGTGGAAAAGAAGGGAAGGAGAGAGGGAAACAATGAGGGATAGGACAAATGTCAAAAATAGGAGCTGGAATGGCTCCTGTGGCTCCTATAATTAGATATCAGTTTGGGGCAGGTTTTCCACACAGTCTAACAGTGTAAAGCACATGACTGTATGAGGGATTATAATCCCAACTTCAAAATGTTAACTGTTAAAAGAAAAAGAGCCTGATATGGCTGCATCTTCATCATTTTTGGCCTCAGTGTTTCCTTTGCTAAATCTAAATCTGCAAGGAGAGTTATTGTTCATTAAAAATACCATTACTTTAGGAGATATGGAAAATGATTCAAGGCTTTGTGTGATGAAACAGGCTCAGAATGATCAGGACTTTTATTACAAGGCAAAGGAGATTAGTGTTATGTTGAAGGGCAAAGAGAAAAATGACGGCCAAAGACACAACCACAAGGAGTTTTAAGAAAAAGCAGCTGCTTGGTCAGTGAAGGTGTATATTCACCTGCTGTTTTGTCCATTGATGACTGATGTTCACATGGTAGTGATGCAGTTGAACTCTCCGTTTTCTGTGGCAATTCCTGAGAACAAGAAACGCTTACCTGTATGGGATTATGAAATCACACACTGTAAGGATTTCCAACCATCTGAAATTAAATGGTGAGCTTTAATCTAAGTCTTGACTCTCACCGTGGACGTTATTGGCTGATTTTGCTGTGTGCCCTCAGGTTGAAGACTGAAGCTTTCACAGCATGGAGCAGTCTTTTCTTCATCTTGCTTGTCTTCTGAAAACAAACAAACAAAAAATCGAAATGCCCTCATCAACTTGGTCCATTATACATACCGGTACATATTTGCAAAAGCCACCAGAAGATGTCAGCATAGCAGTGAGCTCCACAGACCTGCAGAGGGTGTCTGCTGAGCTGCAGCATTAGGCTTTTTTGTCTCTATAGCAGCATTTATCGGACCTGAAGTCATCCCAAAGCTTTCCTCTTGTTTCTGTAGCTCCTGTAAGGGCCAAATACAGGTTCCATCTGAATGATAGACTAGGTGAGAAAAGGTATGTAAAATGTTCAGCCTGATGAATACTTTAAACACGATTTGTTGCAATTAAAGCTCAAAACTGATATTTAACTGATGTGTAAAGACGTTACATGTTACATAAACAACCAGGCAACTTAACTATCAAATAATCTTTTAAAAGTTGATATTGCACATTTTTATTTCTAAAAGCCGTAAAACACCCCAATTCTGACCTCTGGGAGTGAGGTGGGCCGGCTGGGTAGCGACGAATACTCAGCGATCTTCACACCTTGGACATCGCCAGAAGCTGCCTCTGTGTCGTCTTTTGTCTCATTGCCAGCTGTTGACTCTGGGCTTTCTCTCTCAGTGGAGGTGGGCAGACTCTCAGTGGGTGAGACTGTTGAAGATAGACCATCTACACAACTGTTTTGACTTTTGGAAGGGGACGGCTGGAACAGAGGAGGCGATTCGCTTCTTTCACCATCTGGCTCGTTGGGAATGGTATTATTTCCAATGTCACCATTTACTCTGAGCAAACCATCAGCCTAAATGAGAAAAGAACACGTTTAATGTTTGGTGTCCTTATCCATGCTTTGACCAGAACGCATACTTCCCTTATGACTGATTGTAAAAGCCATGAATATCTACTAATAAGCGTAAACTCTATAAGCTTAAAGACATCTTTTCTTTACAGTATTACAGGGAAAAACAGACAAGTCTTGGATTAACCCCCACTCTGGCACACTTCACTTATTCATTTACCCCTAGTTGAGCAACAATCAGTTATTTTTTTCACTATTGATACGTTTTATAATAAAGACCACGTGATGCTACATAAAAAACTCAATAACTTTTAAACTTGTACTTTCATCCAATCTCATTACCAGCCTCTGAAACCCTGTTGGTTTTCAGCCGTTCATCGAGCTCACAACACCCTGCTGGCCTCTATGACAAAGAGGCACTAATATATGTGCAGGGAGCTCCAAGTGAGTGGTAACTTAAGACATACTGGCAGAGTTGGGTGAATACAGACTCTTATTCTGCCCCCTCTGTCTCCACCTTCCAGCAGCCTGTGTGGGCTCTCTTTGTCCACTGGGAGCCCACTTCACATTGAGAGGCTCCTACTTGTCAGCTTCTAAAGTCAATAGGGAACAGAGGACTCCATTCAAACCCAAGCTCCACTCAGACTCCTGACAAGACATTCCAGAAATGAGCTTTGCTTCATTTGGTCTGATAATAACCTATCCGTCCCTCTTCGCAGCACCACAACATTAGATCTCATTTTAAATATTCCCATTTGTTCATTTCTTCCAGGGAAAAGGGAAATGGATCCTGTTGAGGGCACTTTCGGCTAAACTAAAACACTGGATGCTTCTTCAGCAAAAGGAAATCTGGTGTTTATCTACGCACCGGTCACTCATCACCATGGCAGTTCTGTGGCATTCTAATATAAATGCAGAGAGGGCTGGAGGGGAAATTACCAACCAGAAGGGCAACTAGCACTGGAAATGAACCACAAGGGAAGTGGTCAAGGCCTCAATAATTAGCTAAACCAGTCAAAACTACTTTTATGCGAGTTTTAAAAAAATGCTTTTACATCAATGTGTGAAGAATCTGAAGTGTAACAGTCGGATGTGGTTCAATATGTAAATGTCTTTTATTTATTTAGCTTTTTTTTTTTAAAACAAAAAGACATTTTAAAGGGGAAATACCCACAAGACATTAGGGTGACACTGGAATTCAAAATATGAACAGTTAATTATAGAAAATCTGTCCTTCAGTATAAAATGTTAGATCAGCTCACCTTGGTGCTCCACGTTTCAGCTCCTGTCGGTCGGGACTGGAAGTAAGGCTTGGGTGTTAGAATAGGCACAGGTTTGGGTGACAGGGCTCGGGATGACGGTGGATCAGACGATCGTGAGCGGATCTGAGGCCTCTGGTATGAGGATGAGTCATTGGGAAACTCTGCAATCTGTGCCTCTAACGTAGAAGTGAACTTTGGAGCTGGGGTGGACTGCTGACGCAGATACTTCAAAGGCCCGTCGGGGTCCATGTCGAACGGGTCTGGAGTTGTGGGAGACGGTGACAGGGAGAAGTTAAAGGGTGAGCTGAGGAGGGAGGGATCAGCGGATATGCTGCGGTCCAGGAGCTTTGGCAGCTGTAGGCGTTCAAGCACTGCCTCACTGATAGAGAAACGCTGGGCATAACGTTGGAGAATGGCAGACGCCTCATCTGGAGTTCTGGCGCTTCGGTACGCCTTCCTCAGCTCCTCTTCACGACGTTCTCTTTTATAGAAAGGGAAAGGAAATAAAAAGGTATGAATGTGTAAAATTTATTAATGACATTGCTTGATTTAAACCATTGGGTGTTTGAGTGGTTGACACAATTTTACTTTTCATGAATCAGGTTAATGTGCAGTATTTATGAGCAGCCAGTGTCTTACCTTCAGTGGACAGTGATCAGAATACTGTGAGAAGCTAATGATGATCACAAGCTAACTGGTACTCAGAGAGGATTATAAGACTGATATTTTTCTTCATCTAAAACAACTAAATCCATATAAATTTCACAAACCTTTCAGTGAGATCTGTTATAGACAGGTCATTTGTGAATATATTTTTCTCAAGCATCAGTTACATAGACTGGATCTATGCTGCCTCATGATGGACTGTAATCTCCTTTAGCTGCAAAAATGTCATGACAAAGTTTTACAAAATAAACAAAGAAAAAAACAACCAAATAAAAAGTATGTGAAATTGTTTGAGATCATGAAAAATTCACTCTTCCTATAAACTCGGAGTGGCTTTGAGTTTGAAGGAAAGATTTATTCATGAATCTCCAAACTGAAAGCCGTCTGAACACCGGACTTTCTAAAAGTTAATTTATCGTTATACAAGAATTCAATCTGCTCTACTTTTGCTACACAGACTTCCTCTTACTCTCTTTTTTCCAATTTCAGGTGAATCCTGGGAGAGATTAATCACCTCAGTGTCTGCTGACAGGAAGTGCATTTTTTTCTGATAATGACCTAGTTGTTGTCCCCCCCCACCCCCAAGACCTATTTTATTATACTGCACCTACAACTGTTGCCTTTTGGTCTGAAACTAATTAAACTTGTACTCATTGTGTTGTGCATGTGTCACCCACTTGTCTTCAACTATCTCTCTGTAGGTCTTGATGCTACGTCTCCTCTGAGAAATGACGGTATCTACAGACATTAGCCGCTCCATCGTTTTTCGCTGTTCCTCTTTTTTAATCAGATCCTGGGAAATACTCCTCCTTCGACTTTTCCATCGCGCCAGGTCCTAACAGGCATAGAAAACCAAGCAAATTTCAAGTGAGGCTGGACTTAGCAGTTGAGACATCTGCAGCAGTGCCGTGGTCCCAGAACGTCGTTTTTAGGTTTTAAAAGTGAAGCAAAGCAAAACATTTATTTGAACAAAAGTCTGCAGGCAATAAAACCTCAGCACCTAACAGCTAACCTGCAGAAGAATACAAAACAAGACATAAGTTAAGAAACACTCACGTCCTGCCAGTGATTGTCCTCTTCCTTCATTCTGTTGTACTGGTTGTGCATCAGCTCATGACGCACCTGACTGTGCGGCTGCAAGATGCCCTCTACTTCACCTCGCATGTCAGTCATACTCACACTCCTAGGCATGAAAGTGAAAGACACAAAACAGAATGAAAAAGTACACTGACACACAACTTTCAGTGGCAGCTTTGTTTTTATTTAATCATTTCTCTGAGTTCTCTGATTCTACTGTATTGATGGCATCATCACCATTTTGCTTTATGTAAAAAAATCCAGCTTGAATGTTAATATGTTTTACATTCAACATAAAAAAAAACTGAAAAAAAAGAGCTCAAACTAGATTGTCCAGAAACAAATTGAGTTTTATATCAGTTCTGACTGGCTGCACTTTCCCATTTTAAAGCTTAAGAGAAAAAAAAGAAGAAATATAGTATCACTGAGAACATTCCTGGTTTTATTCCAAGCAGTTTTATAAATGGGCTACTTCCCTACATTTCAGAATTTACCTGAATATCATGTGGGAGAAAGAAGCTATATCTGAATAAGACAAGTTAATCCTTATTAGATTGGAGAGATGATTCCAGTATTACAGCAGTGGTTTCAGAGGACCCTTTGTAAACAAACAACTGAGAAAACTGCGACATTCTAGTACAGGCAACTCCGGTCCTCGACCGCAACCCTACAAATGTTTGGACTTTCTCTGCTGCATCACACCTGACTCACATCAGGCTTAATCAGCAGCCTTGTGCAGGGCTGAACATTAAACTCTGTGCAAGTCTAATAATTACCCACTGATTTGAGTCAGGTGTGTTGTAGCACAGAAAGTCCGAACACTTGCCCATCCCTGTTCTAGTACAAGTAACAGAACGTTTTTGCATAAGGATGCTCAACTCCTTCCTGATGGGAGACTCAAAGTAAAGTAAAGCTTCGTGTTCTTCTGAAATCTAGCCATGTGCTAAAATATTGATACCTCAGACACCAACTAGTTATATTCTGTAATTGGTTCCAGATGTAATAGTTGTAATATTTTCATTATTTGGGGCAAATCTGCAGCTCATCATTAACAGAAACACAGTGGAAAGTAACTGTATCTAAATGATACCCCTTTGGAAGAACTACTTTGTCTTCTGAATGGTATAGTCATATGGCTATTTAAGCTCCCCAAACAGCAGCAATATGGTATGTGATGTATATAGTACCGCTATAAATCTTAAACATCCAAACCGCTATGATCAGGTGTTCTGAAGGAGAGGGACAGGGTGATGCAGATGTTACGTTAAGTCCTTTAACATTGCAGGCATGTAGCTACTGTCCAGGCAAAGTGGAAGAAAATGTGAAGCATCATTCTTATAAACATTTAATTTCAAATATACTACTTTTAATTTTGATTGTCCAAATATATTAAGCCTTTACACAGTATTGCTTATGTTGGCTTCTGCATGCAGTTAAGTCCCCACCACTTGTCTCAACCAAACAAAATATTTCCAGTAGTGAGAATGCATCTGATGCAAGTTATTTCCTAATTTGTGCTTTGTGTGTATGAGTGTGGTTACACATCATATCCTTAATCCCCCAAAACACACAATGACTTGAGCGTAAGACCGTAAACAGAAACAGATGTTGACAGATTTGACAACTTGTAAAAATGCAAATACATACATTTTTTGTTATGCTGAGCTGGTGTTAAAAAAGATAAATTACTTTTGATAGTCAGTCACACTATCTGTGTGGCTGATTAAACAGAAGACAGTGAGCGTGAGGACAAAACACATGCATGTGGCACGGGGGGAGAAACATTTATCATTCAAAAACTATAAATGGTGTCTGAGTGTTAGCAGGTAACATACAGTGGGTGTCATAAAAACATGACAATTGGTTAGTTATTGACTAATTTAACTCGGTGATATGTCATTATATGCTGCTTCTCAAGGGCCACATTCTTTCAGTTTTTCAATGATTCCCTGCTCCAAGACACTGGACTCAAATGAATGAGTCACTGTGCAAACTTCATTGGCCATTGAGTGAATTTATGCTGGAAACCTGCCAGAAAGCAGCTCTGGAGGGTCGCTGTGGACACTGCTGGTGTATCCATAGATTTGCTCTTCAAGTCTTCTGCTAAATATTAACTCAACCCAGACACAAGGGGGCAGTCTTTTCCAAAACACAACCAGAGCTCAGGTTCACTGCAGCACTGCAAAGCAAAATAAGACTTGCACAGAAAAAGCTGCATTTGGCGACGGCATTACAAAGCAGCTGATAACAAAGTAAAAAAAAAGCACATGCTTTTTCTATTAGCACAGAAACAACATCAAAGATGTGGCTCATTTTCTGCCTGTGATCACTTGTAGGTTTGGCTTCAATCACAAAGATTCAAAGAACCATGGAGGTCTTCACTTTTTTAGTTTACTACAGAGCAGCCTCTGTGATGTTGGAGGAGTGTGAACTAGTGTGGCCTGTGGTTCGTCTCCCACAAGAGAAAAAGGAGGCTAAAATTAAAAAAAGACTAAATCAAAACCAGAAACATTTTTATAGCCATTTACCACACTGTACGCTATAGTAAAACATTTATTTGTTTTATGTTTATAGACGTGTCATATGTAGAAAATAAAGCCAACGTCATTTTAGTATTTCACTGTCACATCTACACTCATGACTGAGTTATTAGGCCTGGATTAATCTTTATATATGTGTTATAGAAAGATTTACATTTATTACTGCTAGCATAATTCCTTAATTGTGTCTCTGGAGGAAAGTAATCAAAGGCCACAATTTCCTGCTTTTTATTTAGCAAATGTTGCAGCTGCAGACAAAACCACAGAAATGGGAACCAGTTTTTTTTATTTTCCATGCAGTGTGCATCCAACATGACCAGTCCTTTTTTGTCCAAACAGAGCTCTGGCAATTTGCATTCACATAGAAAAGGGCCATGCAATCTTCAGATAGTCGCACTTCATCTGAACAGAAACAGCACAGCCTCAGGTAACATGCTAAATGTTTTACAAGACGGATCTCACGTTGATGGAAGACGGCAGTCCAACCAAGGTTTCTCATTTTTTAAGTCATCCTTTTCTCTCAGGGCTCGTCCCTTCTGTCTGCCTCTATCAGTTGTTTCTGTAGAAGTGGTTGCCAACATTCGCCACACCTGGTCATTGCTTCCTCGTGCACCTGCAGCTCCTGCATCTTCCTGGTCTGTCATGGTCCGATAATTTCCAGCTGTGTGGACGGCGCTTGCCGCTACAGCCATCGAACGATGGAAGGATTCATCTGAACACGAGCGAGCTCGAGTACTGCAGAAAGCAAAGCACACTGAACCGTTGATGCTTGCTTATCATCCTATATAATCTCAGAGCATTCCACTGGAGCAGTCTGAATGTGGAGGTTTTTGAAAACATAAATCTAAACTTTTAAAGCAGCCTCAATGGAAAAGCCAAGTTTGAATCATGGAGTGAAGACAAAAATTACCGAATGACCTGTTGTTACTTGTGATGAACAGCTATTTTGTGGGAGGCTTATTATTGGACTGTAAAGTCCCAAAAAGCACGCTGGGGAGGGAAAGACTGGCCAGCTGCCGGCAGTGAAAGGCCTGTTCAGGGTCAGGGAAGGAAGGAGGCTTCATTTCCTTACATCCTGAGGGTGGGACACATGTTCTCTGCAAGTGTGTTTAACTGTGTGGAAATGCACTGTAAGCTTCTGTGTTTATCTTGTTGGACATAGAAGTCAATTCTGAACACAACAAATGCATCCCTGTATATTCTAGCAACAAATGCATTTTCATGCTGCATAAACACATTAAACTGCTAAAAAAAACAGCTCGACTAAATGGCATTCTTATTAATTTCTGGTTTAAATAATGTGAAATTAGTGAGATTAAAATATACAATTTATAAATTGTTTTATAATTGTTATATATTTTTGACTAAGAGTATAAATAAACTATATCAAACCCTCAGATTCCTTTTAAGAAATGCTGACAGTCAGCTCATGCCATGACAGCAATGCCAGAAAAAACTGGAAACTGGGAGTGTGACTGGTACTAACAGTTTTAACATGGCAATAAAAAATGTCAGTTTTACTGGGAAATAACACCAGATAAGACTGGATCGTGAAATACCATTACATTGACATATTTTGATAAGCAATCACACTTGAGTTTTGGGTAATTCAAAATATACAATAGCATTGTGACTAGCCAGCTCATCATGCTCACCTTGTTACTTGAGGTGAAATTGGAAGCCTACAATCTGCAGGGTAGAGACTTTCTTCAATTCAATGAGCCAAATCTGCCAGTTCAGGATGGTGTGTGTCTTACAGGTTTAAATATGCACAAAGCCTCTGTTAACATATTGCTATGCTGCTGGATAACTTCTGATTAAAACTGTGTCAAAGAGTAAAATCATTGACTAGATACTCCAGCAAAGAAAACTGGAACCATTTTCTATCAAAAGAAAAACATCCTGTAAAAATGTTTCAGATAGTATGTGGGAATTATTCAGAAAATAAATAAGACTTTTGGGGTAAACATGAAGCTGAGATTAAGTAAAGCAGTTTTACTGTGCCATCAGTGGTACAGATGGAAGTGATGGTGGTGAAGCAGCAGTGCTGATGGGACTCCATGGTGCTTACCTCTATGGATAGACATTACTTGGAATGAACTAACTTTTAACCAAATGGTAGTTGGGCTGAAATAAGAAGCTGTTCTGAGGACTAAACTCATGTCCGACTTTAAGACGATTCCTACCAAAGCACAGACCCAAAACATTAGTGCCATACTAGAAGCCTCAATTTTATTAAAAAAAAAGCAATGAAAACTCAAATACCTGATCATCAAACTTTGTAGCAATTAACATCAAAGTTTCCTGAATTTATATCCATTTCATCCATTTAACAAACAATAACTTCAATTGTTTTCCTCAAAAACGGCATCTTTTTACTGTTATTGATATGTTAACACGATGATGCAAGAATTACCAAGATAAATCTTATAAAACATGCTGGGTAGCAGTGCATAGTGTAGGCAACGGGCAGTTTAATAAAAACTTATTAACTTTAAATGAACCTCTTGTCCTTTATGAGTAGCAGTATTTCCTGGAAAACCTGCATTTGAGTTTCAGTTAAAAAAGACTAAAGGAAACAGATTAGAGCTCATATTCATCAGATGATTATCATTTCTATAAAAAGGCTACACAGTTAGCAAATTAAGGAAAGGATAAATAAAATGGAGACCTTTGCTCAGAGGTGACCTTCAGCTGAGTTACATTCTTCTTGGGGGGCTCTGTGTGAGGCTGGGGGAGGCTACAAGGTAGAGGCTCACTGCTCCTCCTGATTCCCCCAGCATGGATCTCAAAGCAAGGCATGGATGCAGTCTGTTCCCCTTCGTCGTTTTTACTTTTGCTTTCCTGAATCTGTGTGTGGGGTTCGAGGAGTGGGGTGGGAGATGGACTCAAGGATTCTTCAGGGGGGATGACTAAGCTAGGGACCTCATTTGGACTGATGTATCAGTCATTCACACAACAAACACAGGGAAAGATGTAATCACATTGGAGACAAATAAGTGATATATGGTCACACACAAATGTTGAGTTGGTTCAAACAAACCAAAAAGAAATGTGTTAAGGAATTACCATGACACACCATGATAAAAGGTTATGAGTGGAAATGGAGAGGAGGGAAAACACAAAGAAAACAAATGATGGAAATGTTTTTAAAACAAGTTTTGATGCAGTGTGACATGATGTAAAAACTCACATGTGCAGCAAACACTGGATGTCACACAAACACATCAAATTGATTGCATACATGTCTTTTTTAAAAATTGATGAGTTATCTACAATCTCCTGCTACTGTCTTTAATACATCTAAGACAATTATACATCCTAAAGTCAAACATCTGCTCTGCAAAACTCACTTCAGTTAAAAGTGTAGTAACACAGTTAATTAAAGGACACGAAGGAATTCACTGTGCAAGTAGAAATTTAAAACGTGATGAAACTTGTGAACCCTGCTTTCACATGCTGACATGCAAAACCAATATACTGTATACTGAACGCACACATCTGGCCTCCATCAGCCCCCCCCCCTCCCCACGCCATCCGTATAATACTAGACAGAGAAAAACAATCAGCAGCTGAAAGGTTGCGTTTCAGTCAAATATGCAGTTTGACATGTGCGACACCTTCACCTGAAATGCAAAATGAATCCCAATATGAATGTAAGACTAAAGAATAAAACAATAGATTTTTTTTCCCAGTCTGCCCCTAAAATAGTTTAATTTAATCTAATTTTACATGACTTTCCATGCCTACTTATACATAAAATACACATTTTTAGATTCATCCGACACAATTTTTGCATGTCAAAACACACAGAAACTATGGATTTGTCCCACTGATTATAATAATATTTTAGCTTCCAGCTTAAAGACAGTTATGCTTCTAAACATCTACACCCAAATAATCCCAACATTAACCTATAACATCTGCTTTTACGATGGCTTTTGACAGGTGTTTTACCAAAATTGTAAATGTACCAAAATATTTTTTGTTCCATTTTTAAAAAAGTACTGATATTAGAACAATTACTGCTCTGAAATACTAAATCTCCCTGTGTGCATGTCTCTGGGATACTTCTGATCTGTGTTAATAACACATTTTAAAGTACAAAAATTGTATCAAAATGTAATTATAATATAAAATACATATACTGGACATCATATTGTGGGACTCGCTCTGCATAAAAGCTGTATCAGTGTTTAAACTCACCTACAGGGTCTGTCCCCCCCTACAGGTGATGTGGCAGTACTCCAGCTTTTCCGCCCTCCCTCCTCTTTATCATTCTTTTTCTTGCGGAGTGGCATTGGGACATATCCACTCTGGTTGCTCTTGTTGGGCAGGTACTGGTTGAAAGGCATGGCGGTCCGTGGCTCGCTGACTGACGTCCGTCGGGCCGACATGTCGTCCTTATGTACATCTGGTATTTTTCTGTTAGAGGGGCCGTCTGACTCCGAGTCACTGCCACGGCCTAATGCAGAAATGACATTCAAAGATATTTTATGTAAAAATTAAATGTCCTATCAAGCTGAATTCCACAATGACCACATGTATGTGCTAATAAATCTTCCATAGATCCATGATAATCCAAAAGTGTGTACATAAGAAAAATGTTTTAACTGTGATAAAACATTTTTAAATATAAATAATAATAAAATAGTAAAGGAAAGCCTAATTACATAAAAAGGCAATGTAGTAGGGGATAAATAACTTCTATTTGATTTTTTTTTTTTTGTTGCTTTTATCAGCTTGCAACCTTTCTAGTACAATCATACACATTTTTTCTGTTCTACTAATGTTAACTATACTGTTGTTGCATTAGCTGGTGAGATAATTTGCTGCATTTCTGACAAAACACATAAACATTAATGCAGCGTTTCACAGGCAAAACATGTTTAAAAAATGACCAAAGTTCCTCTTTAAATATCAGAGTTAAAAGTCTGTGAGAGACAGATGGGGAGAATGTGAGAAGGGAGGCAGAGTAAACTAAAACAATAAGTTCAGGACTCTCATCTCAGATACGTACTATTCATTTCTTAAACTCTACTAAATCTATTCTGTTTCCTCCTTTAGACTTTACATCAGTCAAACATTGTTATTAGACACACTGCATTCCAGTTGCTGAGCATAAATCAGAGTAAGTAGATTGTTGAGCTGTGTATATGAAACAAGCCAGGTATCATAAATCATTGCTAAATTTATATTGCACAGCTTGCTCCGAGTAAATTTTAGCCTGAAGTTCGGAAGAATTTACTCAGGATGCCACCGTGTCTGTATCCTATTTAAAATAAAGATAGCTTTTTAATGTCGGTTATAACACCTGGCTTTGCAGCATGCATTGCTCAAGGACTTTCCCGGCTCTGTGTGGTAAATTCCCCTGCAAAATATCTTATTATGATACTAAAGAGACAAAAAAAAAAAAAACACTGGTATAACACTGGTTCCTTCAAACTATTTTTTATGGCCTGATTTAGTATGTGCTTTTATTCCAGTATTTTTTTTGCCTCATCATGATACTAAAGAGACAAAAAAAAAAACACTGGTATAAAAACACGTACTAAATCAGGCCATAAAAAATAGTTTGAAGGAATCACATTTTTATTCAACAGCGGGTGTCAAAGTTGGTTCCACCTTCTTGATTTAAAATATCCAAACAGCAGGAAATTGTCCCAGCTTAACCTAAGGTCTCCCAGGAAATTAAATAAGAAAAATAAGAAGTTCAGTGCATGTGCTGTTTTCTTCAGTCTGAAAGCACTTATGTATGCAGTGTCATGTTTCTCCATATATATATA
>JBAMHV010000007.1:8265912-8278044 GCA_037177535.1 Pseudomugil gertrudae | reverse complement strand
GTTTTCTCCTGTTATATATAATTTATTTTTCAAAGCATAAACCCACATGGTAAGCCTGATGCATGAAATAAATAAAGCATGAAATCAGTTTTAAGCAGATGCCTGCAGAAGCAACATCTGTTAGTAAAAACACGCATCACATTTTAAACTTGTGAAAAGTTTCCTTTCTATCAATCTTTCTATTTGGTTTAAAGACTGACAGATCAAGGTCCAAAGTGGAATCAGAGGACTCTTTCCTTTCAACTATAAATGGTTACATTATGACTCTTAACCCATCGATTGGAAACATGAGTGGCTCAACCATCCAAGTTGATCCATCTTTAACCAGCAACATATGTTTTATGGTATGATCTACTCTCTGCACATGTGGCAGCACTGAGACTTCAGGGGGCATTTATCATGTGTTGCCCATATTGTATCAAGCTTTTAGTGCAGTAAGCATAATCCAGGAAAGTCTGAGTCTGCTGAAAAATTGAGAGAGGATTACAAATAAATATGTCTTATCAACACATTTCAGAAAGCATGAAAGTGAAACAAAGGCTGAGACTTCCTAACCAACAACTGATAGTCATAACGTAAAGGACAGCCCTGTAAATGTGTAACACGCATACTGTGTTCAGACAGAGTGAAACGTTCTCCTGGGATATGGAGTGCACTTTCAAATGTGGACCTGGGTTTAGGTGTTCACACTTTTTAAGTTTATACTGAAGTCCAGTAAAGTCCAGCATTAGGTTAAAGTCATGTACTTTGACCAGTAGTGGTCTGCTAGTCAGACCAATGATGTGCACAAAAAATGTCTCAGAGGAAATTGTGTGAATGACTGGAATACACAAGTGGCACTGGACTCTACATTGCTGAATTTAGGATAATGTTGTTGGTCGAGTATTACACTCACACTTAAAACAACCTTATTAATAAGACAACAGTTCTGAGATAAACATCAACCTGAAAAATTTTATGTTATCTGTAGTTTATTAACTGGTTAAAATGATGTCTTTAGCAAGAAAAGCAGTACCATGCAAGCTCAATACAAGATAAATCCCCAGTTCCCACTGTCCCTGCCAATAAACATTATGTAACAGCCTAATCACCATGAAAGTATGGTTGTTGCTGAAGCTATTCCTCTTCTAAACTCATCATCTGCAATGTCTCTCACATCCATGATCTAGAGTTCAAATCTTGAGTGTATAAAAAAATTAAATATATAAAAATGGAGAATAGCCAAGCAAAACTGATATTAACTTCACCCATCAAATGACAACATAGTTAAGCTTAGTTATCATTTACTGTACTGTAAAACTGGGGTTTCCATGTAATGCCTCCCCCCTCTGTGGTTTAACTGGCAGGTCAACACAGCACATAGCTGCAACAGTGTAAAACATCAGGTCGTATTCTGTGGTGTGAAAGTGTCATAATCAAAGTCAATTTTTACTGTCACCATAAATGTTAGCATCACTCACAAGGACTATGAGAGATGTGAGTCTGCGTTGGCCAAGCCTAGACCAGATATTGTATACGATACATTGTTTTCAGTGTCAGTTACATTGTTGGATAATACAAAAAGAAAAACTCCCAAAGCAGCATTAAGAAATCTCTAATCAATGCTTCACAAAGCCTTTGATAAACAGTGGGTATAGCCCGGGAAAACCAGAAAGTGGAAAGGACAGTCTATCATAGAGGGCCCCACAGCACAAAGTGGCTCATTATGAAATCTACAAACTTGGCCTGAAAAACAATAGTGTTGCTAATATTGAACTTCTTTTATAGATTGAATTAAACTCTTCTTCCTGTCCCCTAATTACTGTCAGGGTGAAGTCAGTTTCAGTGCTGGATAAAGAAGGGCTTAGTCTGAAGGCCATGGTAGAAAAGCCTAGCATGTTCATATAGATGTGGAAAATAGATCCCTATGTTCAATATGTAGTCGTAAGTCCTTAAAACTGTTTTTTTTACTTCTGTTACACTGTTTTCTCTTTCATTTGAGCCTCTGGGTCGTCATCATATTGACAGCAAGGGCAGATAAACATCCAAAGAAAATCCAGTGCATGCAAGTTTACAGCGTCAGAATCTAATTTAATGATTAGATGTCATCCCATTTCAAGTATACAACTTTTCCAACTTGCCTTAAGTAACACTCTCAATTTCTTCTTTTTTATGGCAATGTGATTAATCAACATTGGGTTACATGTGACGCCAGAGATTGATTCAGTACCTGCTACAGAAACAAAAGGTCTGACATATGGCGATGTTACTCTGGTATGTTGAGGAAATTCCCCACATTCAATTAGAGTAGAAAAAAACACTAAACACTGTTTTTATTCAGAATTTCTTATTAGGATGCCATAAAAGAAACTAAGTTAATTTTAACTAATAAACTACAACAGTCACAGAAGAAATGATGGGCTAGTTTTTTTCTTGTTTTTATTCCACCAATCTTAATAAAATAAAACATAAACTCTCAACCTTGCACTATGTTCCCACACATAGCAATGAAATTTACATTGTAACAACAACCATCATATTTTATGAGCTGATGGTAAAAGTTTAAAAGGGTTAAATTAGCAAACAGTGTAGCGGCTCCATATCTTTAACAGCAGCATATGGCAAATTTTTGCATCCTAAAACACACTTTTAGCTCTTTTTCTGATTTGACAACAAACTCTAACCTGGCATCAAAGTTGTGTGGTTGTTTGTGTTTTAGTTTTAAAAGAAATCCACTACTGTATTATGAGTAACATGTTGGGAAAACAAAGGTTAATCTTTGCTTCTCTTTCTTTCCTGGATCTATGTCATAATTTTCTTTAGCAAGGAAACTGTGTGGCAGTAGCGAGGAAGAATAGCCATCTTATTTCCAATGTTGTGAGAAAGCCTTCACTTTTTGAAAGTATCATTATAACGTATAATGCCCAGGCAGTTGGGAGCATTACTTTATTAACACTACATTATATTGGTATATGTTAACACTAGATAAGCACAGTTTTATGCAAAACAGCAGCCTGAGAAGAACATTGTAATTTAGAGACTTAGTGACGTAAGATGAGCTTCAGGTAATTCTAGATACATTTACAGAACACAGATTGTTAGCAAGAAAGTGCTGTTAAAGACATAATGTGCTTAAAATAGAAAAAAAAAGTATAATATCACAACTACCATTAGCTTCCTTTAAGGCAGGTCATGATCTACCAGGTACAGGTTTAAGCTTCTCGTCATTGAGCTTGTGCTGCTTTTAACTGGAACATGGTGATAAAAATGTACATTTGCAATGAAGCAACTTGAAAAGCAACTAAATTGTCTTGTTAAACCTGAAGTTTTAAGTTGGATCATCACTAATACTGTTTAGTACACTTAGAAATAAATCATTGTAATTTATTCAACCCACCCCCAATTTCCTTTCTGGTCATTATTTTCTTCCTTTATCATTCAGTAAACGACCAAAGATATCTGGAACAGACTTACTTGTCTGGTTAGAAAAGGGAGGACAAAAAAATCCCTCCTGAAATATGCCACAAAGTTCACAAGGCTGGAAAAGTAATGCCGCTTATATCACATCTTTATCATACCCAAATGAATAAACACTGATGCATTAAACAAAGCTGACGCTACACACTTTTAATGAAAGTGAAATAGATGAAAAAAGGGTTTTCACTTAGCAGGTGATGTTTGAGAATCTCACTGTATAAATTATGGCTTAGTCTCTAAACACTGATACAGCCTCTAAAGAGGCAAGAGGATAATTACAAGTAATAAGAGAAAATGTGATTTACAAACATGATCTTATCGATGAAGCCTTCAGTTTAATTCAAACACACAAACATAAAGTTGACAGTATGTTATAGAAACTGAGCTTTATGTCTATATTAGGGGTTGTCTTGTGAAAACAGTAAGAGAACAACAAGCCTTACTCCAGCAGGAGAGAGACGACAATACTCTTTTACATGCATCTGCACACCAAGACTAATCCAAACAAAGCCAGCACTAAACTATTAATATAAGGGTGTTGCTTCTAACCAGATTAAATCAGCTAATTTTAAAGTTAATAATTCTAGCCGATATACTACAAATCATTTGATCAGTATGCAATTAGGAGTAAAAAAATAAACCCTTTCCCACCATCACTGCTGCCGCGGGTGACCAGGACGTCTGGCGACGGCGTCTGTTGTGAACGGGAACCGAAGGAGTCCAGGCTGTCAAATGAATCCTCACGTCCGTGGTGTGGCGGAGAAAGAGAGTCACTGCGCTCAGAATCCCAGCAGTCTATGTAGCCACTGTCCCGGATGCTGCGTTTAGGGCTCTCTGCCTCCTCTGCCTCCTGGGATGTGTAAATCCATATTCAGGGGTTTTAAAACACAATCAAAAGAAGAAGAAGAAACAAAGAAAAGACACTTGGATGTTTATACAGTAACATTAATCAGGCGCAAACACTTTTTTGGCCTAGTCATTGTCACTGTGATACTTTAAATGTGTTATTGTGTTGTTAACTAAACACTTTGACATCCTCCACAATCTTCCTACATCTATTAAAGAAAGTTTTAAAAATACCCCATTATTTTCTGCCTACATTGCTTCATTAGATTCTACCCACCTGAGTGACCTCTTCCTTTCTCTGTTTACAGTTTAAAATGGTTTAAGTGTGTTGTTGCCACTAATGGAAGTGAAGAAAGACCTTTCCTGCCCTCCAAACGACTTCCTTTTCCTGACCCCTGGACCATCTGTTATACAATATTAAAAGCGTTTCAATAGTGATTATGTTTTCAAGTAGGCTCCACTGTCACACTGTGATGTGTGGGAATTAATACCTCCGCCAAGGAAGTTATGTTTTTGCCAGGTTTGTTTTGTTTGTTTGTCTGTCCAGCTGTTTGTCTGTTTGCAAACATACTGTAACTCAAAAAGTTATGGATGGATTTTGATGAAATTTTCAGGAAATGTCCGATCTGGGACAAGGAACATATGCTTAAAATTAGGGGCGCAATCTGGATCCAGGAATTTTCCAGGATCCAGGAAACTCAGATTGCTAAGGGTAGGTTTTTATAGTCAAGGAATTCATTGAAATCATAAATCAAATGTAGGACTAATATTTTGGGGTGTAAGTCACAATAAGCTGGTGTGACTGTGTGGCTTGGCGAAGGTCTGTGCTTTCCTAGTTACTGGCTGTGACGATTACCTGCTTGGCTCTGGGGATGAAACAGTAACTGATGAAAGTGCTTTGGTAAATCTGGTGGACTGGTCTAATGCTGGGCTCAACAGACCTTAACTAGTGTTTTTGTCTATTAAAGTTTTTATTTTATTGATGTAAGTAAGTCACGGTACAATCAACTTACCACTACTGTCTAAAACTTTAACCTATCAATTACTTTCAAGCTTACATTTCCTATTTGTATACCTGGAATAAAAACATGTATCTGTTCTTTATGGCTGGATATCTGAATGGATGTTAATATTTACACCTAAATGATTAGCATGGTAGAATAGAAGCCAGGGAAAAAGACCTTTTGCTTTATGTTAATATAAAGCCAACTTCTCTATATCAGTGCAGCAGGTTGTGCTTTGCTGATTGGAAGCTGATGAGTTTTCTTGGATTTTTGCTTTTCTTTTGGTTTCATGGAAATCTGGCTCCTTGTTTTCATTCATCTGCAACACGTGGACATCTGTGAAACAAATTTTACTGAGTTGGCAGTAATTTCTCACTTTTATAGAACAGAGAATAGACGTCACACGGAATAAATTTCATAGCGTTGACATAATGGCAATGAATGACTGTCATACAGAGTATATATATGCCAGATTGGTTCCAACATTTCTCCATCCTCTTGGAAAACAGAGTACGAAAAGTCCAGTTTTATTTCGGACACGACAGGAACAGGGGTGCAGGGAGTTTAGCCTTTCTCTGAGATCATTTCTGAGAAATCTCTGGACAGTTAACCATGCTCACTCATTGCATCTGATAGTAAGTGATCAAGCAGAGTGTCCTGCTTCAGCTCACATTGGCTGGACATTTACTTACTGCACAGATAAAATATGCAATTTTCTGCTTCCAGATATAATATCCTCCCTACCGTCATGGTTTTCCACCAGCTGTGAGTACTGAGAAATGAGCAACACATCATGAGCAGCCAAATAGCAACGGGTTATTTTCCGGTTTATTTTATTGTGGCAGCTGTAAATCAGGTGGAAGAGCAGTTATCTTTTAACTGGAAGGTTGGGAGTTCAATTCCAGGCTTCACCTGACTACATGCTGAAGTGTCCTTGGGCAAGACACTGAACCCCAACTAGCCCCCCGATGTGCCTATCGGGGTGTGAGTGCGTGTGTGAATGTGACTATATAGTGTAAAGCGCTTTGAGTGGTAGATAAGATTGGAAAAGCACTATATAAGTAGTCCATTAACCATTTATTTTCCATGTTATTATTCAATTAAAAAGACAAAAGCTAGAGGTTTGTGCAAAACATGACGAGGGTCAGGTGTGACTTTATGAAATTGTTAGATTACATACTTGGGTGTGTAAAGACAAAAACAGTTTTGATTTGGTAAAAGATCTTGGTCTACTTTTTGTATGAAAGGTGGTTTACAAGCAAGTGCTGACAATGATGTCATCATATTTAGAGTTTCATCTTTTTAAAAAATATTATTGAATGTCACAAAACAAAACTTAAAACCTTTCGCATCTGTGACAGCAAGCCCTCAAACTCTTTCAGGTCCAGCGTAGGCCCGTTGTAGGCGGTACAGCTGTTGGCAGCACGGCCGAGCCAGTAGATGGTGATTAAAACCTGAAGGGAAAAAAGAAATTCAGCTCGTATTCTGGACATAAAGCTGCAGTATTAGAAGTGATAAACCTAGTAGAATGATTATAGATCTTAATAAATCCTCATTTGTATTTCATCCATATTTTTAAAATTCCTGAATAAGACTAAAAAAAGCCAAGATATTCACTTTAAATTCTGTTAAGATTGATGGAGCCGTGTATGAATACAGTACCCAGCAGCAACGTATTGGTAGTGTACAAACTGTAAATAAAATTGATTATAGTACTGATTGTACTGATAACAGATAAAAGCAAAGCAGACAAACTTTATTTTTTACTGCAAAGCAACACTGCTGCTTTCCTTGTCACAATCCAGCCTCTTTTAAAAATGGTTCAAACATAATAAAGGCATCTTACACACCTAAAGCTGTTGAATGTACATGCTGATAAAATGCATCAACCTTTCAGTGGTTACTGGGACTTATGTTTGCCTTTCAGCAACTTCACCCCCTTGAGTGCATAAATAAACTGAGTTAGTCTTAGCTGAAACATAAAAACACAGCAGACAGTGTTGTCAGAGTTGTCTATGTTTTCGTTTTATGCACACATTTGTAACCTAATGCCTCAAAGTAACCCTGATTGTGACCAGGAGAATAAGCTCCTTTGCCGTCAGCGACATGATTGAAATGCAGAATGTACAGACTAACTGTGCCACAGCGAGATCACAAAGAGCTGCACCTTTTGCACTGTTAGCAAAGTGCTTCCAGCTATATTTACAGTGTCCATGTCAACCAGTACTCCACAGGGATTGCTTTGATAAGAAAGCTCAGCATGGCTTAATGTGTTTATTTCAGTCGCACTGGCAATGCAAACAACTGCTGCCATCAAACACACTTGAAGGATAAGCAAAGGGACTGGAGTGCAGATGAGAGGAAGCAAAGAGGCAAATGAATTAATGTCTTTGCTTTTAAAACTTAGCAATTTAAACTTTGCAGCTGCTGTGGTTTAAGCTCCATTGTAAGCATTGCGTTGTGTGCTCAACAAAGCGTGACACTCTGTGTCACCAGCATCATGAACACATCCACACAGCCTCTCAGAGGAAGTGGGTCAGCAGCAAATGTGTTACGCTTGCTAATAACTATTGAGCTACATATTCATATCGATCCCGACAACACAACAGTACAAACACCTCCCAACTGTCCCAGCAGGATTTCCATATGAAGCACCCAACTCAACCAGTTAACATTAGACTGGAACCTAAACTTCCACACATTCACAAGGAGAGAGTTGTTTAAAAGAAACACATTCTTTAAAACACAACAGCTGAATGTTGAGTGACAACAAAAATAAAGAAGATGCCTCAGAGAGAGATGGGTGATGTCACCGGTTTTGCACCAGCTCATGGGTTTCAGCAGCTGTCAGCTGTCACAACACCTGTCAATGTAGTTCTACTAAAAAAACAACAATCATCTCTTTGTGTCATGTGCAAACTTGCCTGCATAATCACAACACTGCCAAAAGTACATCTGTGATGTCATCAACCCAGCACATACTACATATATATCTAAAGCCCCGATTACAACCCAGACATGAACAATATTCATCACAAGGCATGCATGCACAGCTAACTATCCTAGTTCACACATTCACCCTCTAAATATAGATATTAAACCTCAGCAACATTCCACTGTTTTCACTTTAACATTGCATCTGATTGCTACACAACACCTTCCTCACCACATCAGCAATTTCCCTCTTGGTGCAGGCTCTTCACCTCTCAATATTAAATGTGTTGAAGATGAAGGTCCAATCAAATCCTAGCCTTCAGTCCTGAGGCTTCGAGGCAGACCCGTAGCGTAGTAATATGTCTCAGGAGCAAATCCTGGCAATGCTGCTGGCTGGAAATTTGTAAACTATTCACTACAGCTGTAAATGCTGGCTTGTGCAGCTAAGAGTTCCTGTGTTTAGTCAGCTAAATGAGCTAGCAAAACAGGCCAGCTCTGCAGATCCTCCACACATCAACTTATTCAGTGCACACCGGCATCACAGAGAGAGAGAGAGAGAGAGAGAGAGAGCGAGAGAGAGAGAGAGAGAGAGAGAGAGAGAGAGAGAGAGTGGAAAAGAGAGGGAACAAACAGAGAGGAACTGCTATGACTGCAGAGTGGGCAGGGCCAGCATTATGTGCTCTTCTTCTTAAAGTGGCATTATTAGAAAAGAAAATGAATATGCTAGACACAATTTGAAGAAAAAAATGTGCTGCAAATGCAAGTAGTTGAAGGGATGTTTGAGAAGTAAATAATTACCCCTGAAGTACAATAACCTTGCCAGAGTATGCAGAAATATGCTGAGCTCAACAGAGTGACACCATAACTAGAACACAGAAAAACTAAATCTATCACTGGTGATGAGGGGAAAAAGCTGTTGCCAAATGATGAGAGGGACAGTAGACTCATGAGAACAGAAGCATTATAACAGCAGCTAAAATAGAAAACAGACAACTACATCCAAAAAAAGCTCAGTGGACCATAATAAGAGTTTCCATATAAACATGTATTTAGCAGACAAACATATTATCCATCTATAATCCAGAAGTAACACTTACATTCTTCAGCCTTCGACTGCAGTCACTTCCCCTAGAAAATAAGACAGAAAGGGAGAGGTGTGAGACTTTGACATAACTATAACAAAAGACAAGTGTAGGACAACAATCTCCCACACATCTCAGTAAAAACAACACTTACTGATAATACAGAGAAGTCTCAGTGACTGCATCCCACACAGGAAGAACTAACAGATACATTTCTTAATATTTCTATAATAATTCAAAAAGCTATCACTACATGGCATAATTTAGCTACATAGAATCCAACATCTCTTACTTTCTTAATTTGATTTTCGAGTTGGTTTTTATCACTGACAGACCAGTTATTTTCAAGACTGTAAAGAGGCATGCGTCATACTGGCAGCCAAATGGTAGAACTGCTATTTGATCCCTGAGAGGTGGAGTGGAGACACACCACAGCAGTAGCCGCTTAAGCACCGCAAATGTTACCAAAATGAGACGATGTGGAGCTTGTGGATTACCACGTGAAGATATAAACAGTATGCAGAGTACAGCAGCTATAAAACTGACCACAACACATAGCTGCAAAGTAGAAATAAATCCTAAGACTGAGAGAGGAAGACAAAGGAGTTAAAAAAAAGTACAGACTTGTACTCAGTAAGTCCATTTACCATCCACCGTGTTTGTGATTGCATTAAGTAAAGGAAGTAAATACCAGTAAAAAAAAGATGCTGACCTGTAACTTCTTCTATATCACATTTTACATTTAATGGGGGATTTTTTATTGCCTGGGATTCATAACAGAATAATACTAAAAATAAATGAGCATTCTCATTATGGCCTGGGGTTATTATTCTTATGACACACTGTGTTTATACGTAGTTTCTATAGCTTGAAGGTGCTGATTAAACCCAATTTGCTTGACAGGTAGGTGGCATCCAAATGTGCAGAAATTGCTTGTTCACCAAATAAAAATGGTAAAATATCATTATAGAATATCAAATCTGTAAAAAAAAAAAGAGTTCTTCATGATGATTGACAATAAAGCAGAATTTGGCTAATCATTAATACAAAATAAAGTGAAACATTTAATATGCACGTTTCATTTCTTGCCTTTCTGCTCAGTATTTGTCACTCATCTTGGAAGACCATCTATTTCCAACAACAAACTCTAGAATAGAGGAAATTTCCAACACGAGCTCGTGGTGAACCCAAACCTTTACGGTCTCTTGTCAGACAGTGTTTCAGAGATGAGTGAATGCTTGTCCAGATTCTTGTAAAGCACATAAACTCCCTCCTGCCACAGGTATAAGGTGCTAGAAAATAGCATCCTGCACAGCAGGTTATATAACTACTGGAAATAGCACAGGGCCACTTAAACAATGACACCACAGTTTCCTTTCAGGTGTGTTTCAATGCCACAGACTTCCCTTGTATTCTAGTGTTAGCATGTTTACAGCATATTGCCAAGTATGAAAATGATCTGCTACAAAATGACTGAATCTTGTAGAGCTGGGATACAGTTTTGAAACAGGTCATCTTTTCATTCCCTGAAATTACATATCTTTGACCTACTTTACATTTTATTCTAAAAAAATCAAGCGATAGCTAACATGTGATAGGAATGAGAGACATAATTGCCAGAATATTATATTTGAAGGATGCAAAGTGCAACTTGTCCTACATTCTGCTTTACTGGTTTTCCAAAGAGCAACCCAAGTCAAGTATATTATTTTTACCATTTTTGTTTTTTTACCAACGGCAAACTAAATCGTGTTTTTAAATCTTTCCTTGTCGTGATGAAGGTAGTACAGCTACTGCTCCTGAGAATGGCTAAGATTAGCACTGTCCTCTGTTAGTCCTCTGTTAACAGTGCAGAAAGGTACTTCTGTGTGTAAAACCTTGGTCATGAACAGTGAACATGAAGACAGTTTATGTTAAACAGAATGAAACACCCACATATTCATACAAACAAACACAGCATAACACATTGTGCAATTGGCTTTGTTACCAAGCAACAAAGTAAGAGTCATGGTTCAGTGGGTGATGCAAACTCTTTTGTTGTATTTGGATAGAGACTGGTTATATCAGACAGATATGTCATTGTTGCTTCACCGACAGGCTCATACAAATTTCCACTGACTTTCATTAGGCTGATGTGTTGCAGTAAACTGCTTGATTGTCTGATGCAGCGCCTGAAGGACAGGTTGACTGACAGAAAGAGTCACACAAAGAAACACACATCCAGTGTTTAAAGACAGGCTTTCTACTGACATACAGCTCAAGTGTTCAATGACAGCATTCAGTCCATCACACACACTTTTTTTTCTAGGATTCTTATGAGCCAGGAAAGGTCAGACGTTAAATCTTATTTCCAGTGTTAAACAAAATGGTTAAAAATTAAAACAAACACCACTATAATAGTGGCATGCAGTAAGATTTTTCATTTTGAATGAATATTCATTACCATGATATCAACAATAGGCAATAGAACACAAGTATCTGCATTCTGCATACTGTTAATGGGCCCTGTGATGGAATAGCAACCTGTCCAGAGCACACGCTGCCTCTAGCCTGCTTATTGCTGGGATAGGCTCCAGCCACTATGCTCCAGCCCCCCACAACCCTGAAATGAATTAAGCAGTTTAGGAAATGAACAAACACTACATATTTGTTTGCTTTAATTCACCACTTCTGCATCCAAAACTGCTTTTGAAAACAAAATTTCTGATAAAGCCATCTTGGTTTACATTTGATTGTTTTCATTGTCACAGAGCAAGCAGTACTCAGAAATAATGGCTGTAATCACACCTCGTAAGTCATGTAACATATAT
>JBAMHV010000007.1:8246153-8263653 GCA_037177535.1 Pseudomugil gertrudae | reverse complement strand
CTCTTTAGGTGGGAACAGCACATCAGATAGTTTGTTCCAGTGTCCGTGCAAACAGATCCAAATAAAACCTAATTGAACGGAGTGATTGACGTCGATACAGTAAGTAAATAATGGAATATAATTCTGACAGGGATGTTTACTGCACTGTATATTTGTCAAAAAAAAAAACACTTTTGAATGCTGTAAGCTACATTGTTTGATCTAATTTTTCCTAATTCAATCAACAATAGCTTAATTAAAAATACTAATAGCCCAAAGAAAAGCTTCACTGCAACAACATGAGCACAAATGACAGCTCGTATCTTTTAAAATATCTTTGTACATCTAATTTAATATTTGCCAGTTTTAGTGAATACATATATTCGCCCACTGCCAACAAATACTACCTCATCATCTTGGCTGGAGAGAAAAATGCAGATACATTTTTAGCAAATATGGTGCTCACACTAGCACTCACTAGCCAATAAGCAGCATATTTTTAATCAGAGAATTACATTATGTGTGGCGCTTATCTGGCGATGTGTGACAAGACGCTGAATAAGTTGTAAATATTCCCAAAATGTGTTGATTAATATTAAGCACTGTGAAACTCACATGGTGTTGAAACTTGACTACATTAATTTTTCTTTCAGTGGTAGGAATGTGTCAACAAGTGAGGATCAGACTAGCTCACATCATATAATGGCACATTTGACAAGGAGTTGTTTGAAGAAGGCTTTTGTGGTTGAATTACAGGTATCTGCCACAGGAAACTAAGTTTGCATCACAAAGAAATTATTGACAGCTAAAAGTGTTTGTAGAAAAACTGGGAGAGTGAGATTGAAGTTGGACACAAAGCTCAGTCCAGTCTGATTTTAATCCATATAAAAAGAATCAATCAAAACAGGAGATGTAAGATTTACATTAGTTTCATTTCCATATGTTTTACCATATAAAATATTCTATTAAAACAAACTAAGATTTAAAATCATGAGGCTCAAAATACAAACCACAAGAGACTCACATGTACCAAGGTCACAGTGTGCACACAGATTAGTTTAGTGCTTTAATGTTCGCTGAAATCTGTTTGTACTTATTTGAAAATACATACAAAATGTGATTAACACGTGGCTTCAACAGCAGGTTTTACATTAAGAAGGATTAAAGTTTATCACCTGATTTGAGGCTGACTCGAGGAAATCTGTTTATAAGATACATACTGAATACATAAAGAATCTTTATATAATTGACAAAGTTATTCACAAATAGTTACCCTATATTTGACCATTTTGACATAATTCATTGTCTGAAAAGATTTTGAAAAACATGTTTAATAAAAATCAGTATAGCTGGACAAGAAAAACAGCTAGTTGCATTATTTATTTGATGTTTAATTCAATAAAAGGCACAGCTGTCAGGCTCATACTGCAAATTTCATGTCTGGAAAACACATACTTCAACATAAGAATTACAACCATACATATTGCAGGGAAATTTCTATAAGGTGTCGGACTGTAAAAAAACGAGCAAACCAGTTGACCCACAGAGACTGCTGGAGAAAGAGCACGTCACAACCAACCTGTCCAGACGAACACTAACCCATACAGGCTGAGCTGCCCAAGCACTGTGGTAGATGGTCCGATTACAAAACAGTCTAAATTCCACAGAGACTCATTTTCCCATTAGCCCCCTAAACAGGAAGAGGAATGGGGAGTAGGCTGTGCTATATTACGATGGGCCAGATAACAGCAGAGCCCTTGTTTATGTGTTTCTCACTTCTCTAATCACAGCCAAGTGGAAGAGAAAATCCCTGCAAACCCACAGCAACTAAGGGAGAATTATGAAACTTTTAGTGAAGAAAGGGTCACATTGTTCAGATGCAAATATGCCCAGAGGTTTAATTTCCCAGTTTAATTTGCCTTCTCCCAACTATTTATAAATATATGTTGTCTTCAGTTGGGTTTAACTGCTCCCCTTTGGACTAATTAGTAATGATTAGGTTTCTTTATTTTCCCTTCCTGCAATTGTGTTCTTTACTACAAGGGACAATTGATTGTTTTCTTCTTTCTTTATGATGTTATTGCATATAAATAACTGGTGTTTGAGATATATTATATGCAATCACAAACAGATTAAAAAGTCAGATAGCTTTACAAACAGAAAAGTAAAAGTTGCTTTCAGAGTCTTAAAAAGTTAAAAATAAAAATATTCTTTCATCAAACACACTGCATGTGATGTTGATGAGTGCTTTGATTCACATCAAGAAAGAATTTAACACAAAGATCTAAAAAAAAAAAATAGTGTATAAAATTACCAAGCAGAAAAGCAGCCCTGTGCCATGATGAAAAATACGTCTGACAACCACGGCATATTGATGCATGTTGTCCATGATGTCCTTGTTCTTGTCGTCTTTGTCCATAACAAAGACGGAAAAACAAGAAATACAAGTGTAACAAAAACAGTTCAGATTACTTCTTTTGCTCAGGGTTACACCTTTTTGCTTGATTTTTCAGGTATCCCATGGTTAGAGTCGCATTTAGACTAAGTAGCAGACTTTGCAATTTATTTTTTTTAAAAATGCCTGTAATGCAAAAAGTGGCCAAGTAGGTGTAACACCCTGAAAACATCAACATGTGGCAGATAAGACCATGCTCCTTTAAAGAAACCAAGTCAAGAAAGAACTATTGCTTTCTGAGACAAGTGTTAAGTAATCAAACACAAAACAAGTCCTGTACTTGTCACTGGATTTAACCTAGCCAAGAAATCTACATGGTTAGTGCCTCTGATTGACAATGAAGCTGTGATTATGCAACACAGCTGTGTTTCACTGATGTTCCCTAGATGTAAAATGGAAAAGATGAAATATAGGAAGTTTGCAAAGCATTTCCTTATGTGACCAAGAATACATCTCAAGGATGAAAACGTAGAAAATGAAAGTACACCCACACAGAGATCTGTGTGTACACATGCAGATTTTCTGCACTCATAAGTATCATGTTGTAGGCACTAATAGTTTCATTTTTCTTCTCTTAGCAGAGACAATATCATGAAAAAACATTTGTGAAAAATGTGTGCAATTATCTATCACTTCTAAAAAGCCAGCGAAGGCTCAGTAGGCATTAGCAACCCTAAGCAATAACAACAAAATAAACTAATAAAAAAAAGAAAACAGAAAATAAACTTTTAGCCTAGTCCAGACATCTTATGGTCTGTCACAACCACAATGCAATCCAAAAACACTCAGCCCTGTGGGCAGTTTTTCTTTAACTAAAGCCTATAACAATTAATTAGAAAAAAACATTTCATACTTCCATAGACACAAGGTAAGAGCTTAGAACTGCCTGATAATCACATTGATAAGGTGAATAACATTAATAAGACTGGTGAATCACAATAAACCTAAAGTTTGATATTTTGAAGTGTAATTATTGGGGTCAAATCTGGTTTGACAGTTCAAACGGGTCATTTAATTTGATGTCCATCTTCACACAGATCTCAGTAGAATTCTGAAAAGCAAATAAGGGAGAACAGACGTACATTAAATGCGACCTGAGCTCCAACACTATCATCTTTCACTGAGTCTCTCTTTACATGCGACTACAGCTTCTGAAAGGCCACTTCATTCAGATCAAGGTCTGACGTCGTGAAAGAGCTCTACTGTATTGCTCCGTCCTCAGCTGAAATGTATAAGTATGTAGATGTTTTTCCATTCACAGTCTCGGATTTAAAGCAAGCCACAAACTAAAGGTTGTTCAGCAGAACCACAGACAACAATAAATTCATTTTAGGTTTTAGATAGGAGAAAAGTCTCCATCTTCCTAAGAAAAAACACTGGTTTTGTGTAAATAAATAAATAAAAAACAGAAGATGATGTTGCATTTACTTCGTATTTCTACTTCCTGCTGTGGTACAGAATAATTAACAGACAATAAGTCTTCAGATGAAGCGCAGCTGTCTAACTGAAGCTGTTTAAGTTCAGTGTCACACACGACTGCTGATGGACAACTTGGCTCAGGACACTGTGTGGAGCTCCCTCCTTTTAGGCATGTAGTGAACATGTTGTGGTTTATCACCAGCCAGCCACTGCTTCACGATTTCCTCCGTGTTATATCTGAGGCGGATTTATTTCTGCGGAGTTAGGTCATGGTGCAGATCCATGCAGGAATCTAGCGTGCCGGATCCTGTTTTTTCTTTGGGCAGTCATTGTTTACTGAGCTGGTGAGTTACACTGTAGGTTTAAAACATGCCTATTCCCATGTGAATGTACATGTACATAGTACACTGTTACTAGTGTGTCCTTGTCATTAATATTGTTTTGTTTGCCTTTGTTTACTTTTCAGTTGTTTACCTGCTGACAACAAGGTTGCAGTGGAGAAGCTAAGCTGTAGCAAGCGTGTTGTAAATGTGCAAATAAACATATGTAACCAAGTAACCGTTTCACCAGGCAAGCACACTTTACGGTGGGAGTTGTTAAACTAAGGGTAGTTAGTTTGATAAAACTGAAACAGATTGGTTAGCAGCAAGTATTTGTAACTGGACCATGATGATCTGGAAAATGTCGTCTGAAGCAGCTAAATCAATATCGAATGCTTCATTTCATAGGTGGTTGAGTGAGTCATACACACATGACACTCCATTCATCCACCCATATATGTCCCTAATAGTTATATAGATGCAGGTTGTTAACAAAAATGTGCCCCAGCTGAGCCAATTTTCACTAATTTTAATTAATTTAATCTGTAGTCATCAATCTTCACAATCCACTAAGCTATAATGACCTTGGAATTTAATAGTTAAGTGTCACGTTTGTTATTTAATAAAACTAAATTTCTGCGGCAGTGCTTCAGCTGGTCTTCTCTCAAAGAAAAAAATAGGCACAAAATTATTCCAGTAATGCACATAAGCTTTATATTAAGAGCAAAACACAAAAGCTAACTGATAACTGAAATATTCTATCCAAACACACACATAAAACCGAGGAGAGATACATTTAAAAATCAGAGACAAGGCCATAAGGGGAATGCCATTTTCAATCTATGCATGGCAATAAACTCCTGCAGTTTCAGTCTGTCATGCACATGTCTGCACCTAACGCTGCTGCACTATGTTATATAAAGGTTTGCCCTTTAAGGGGAATGACAACAGGTCGCTGTATGTTTTTACACTGCACACAGAGAGGAAAAATACTGATGGAAAAAGCTAGACGAGTAAGACAGACGAGAACAAAAAGAAGCAAAAATATTGTAAAAAATAAAAATAAAAACAAGATCAGCAAGATCAAAATGGTTTTCTTCAGTTTTGGTAGATTGGGATGTAGCGCATGAGGTGAAAGGACTTACCAGGCCAGCTATGGGTGTGGGAAGTCTGTTAATCTTTTTCACCAGGCCAGGCTTAATAGAGCTCAGCAACCTGACAGAAGACACAAGGGAAAAATAAACACATGCTGAATTTCATCAACCTTCTAAACCAGTTAAGAGATGTACATTTTAAAGAGGCAGAACAACAAATCAAGTACAGAGTACATAGAGGTAAAAGTGGGGTACAAAAAAGGTCCCAAAAAGGGTATAAAAATGTAAAAGGGTCCCACAGTGTCATCTATAAAATCCTTGTATTATGTTCTATCAAACAGGATAAATTTAATGCACTAACTTTCAACCATAAGGATGTTAACGTGTTTAACTACAATTCAGAGTACAGGGATCTGAACTGGTATATCTCACTCTCCTGCTACCTCACATTGCATGCGTGGATGCAAACATTTTTTGGAGTGAAACTACAACACATTCCTACAAACTATGCATGCTTGTCAGCCAGTTTCAGAATTCCAGGTTCTCCCTCAGTCTACGGTTTCATCTTTTGTGTGTGTTTTCATCGCAGGAAGCACTGTAATGATTCTGGCCTTGTAAAGGGAAAACCCATCCCTGGATACCAAGTATTAGATATCAGAAGTCCTGTGATGCTCAAGGCATTCCAGCAGTTGTTTTCAGATGTGGTGTAATTTACCTTTTTAGTGAACTCTCATTCCCAAAGCATGCCTCATGCACTCCTACTCAGCTTAGAGTATATATACTGTACAGTATAGTTCCAAGAATGACTTGAAGAAAAATAAATGGATCCAAGGAGAAAGTAGAAGGGTAGTTTCGGTGCAGTGCTTCATGTACAATGTGTAGGTGTATATGTCTTAAGTGTGACTTATAAGAGTGAAAATAAAACTTTCACTTGAAAAGATTGCCTGGATTCAAGACAATGTTCATCTGCTGTATTTTATTTTATTTTTTTTACTTGGGGGGAATCCTTAAATGTTTGCTTATAACAACTTAGTTTGTGATGAGAGGTATGGGAATGTGGCTGTTACTGAATTCATGTTAAGCATGAATATTATGTGGCCCATTTGCTTCTAGTAAAGATGTTGCAGTCACAGTTTTGACTTCTTGGCTTCCTGCTGTCTAAAACACAGGTACAGTGAAAACAAACACGCTTTCTTGATCAGGAAAAAAAAGGTTGTTGTTGGGGAAGATATAAGTTCAGTTGAATTAGTGCAACTCAAAAAAAGCCTCATCACAGGATAGTAAATCTGTTCCTCTCTGCAGCTTAAAAGTCAGTACTCCAAAGAAATATTAGCTTAAAAAAACTTGTCCCCCTTCCTTATACATGACCTAATCAGCAACTGATGTTAGATCAATACATTCTATTTAACTTTAATCCTGTGTTTAAATACCCTACGACACCTTCCTGTACACCCAGTGTAAGCCAAAAGATCCAATGAGGTTAGAACAGACTTTGTATTGACCTGTACATCGTTTGAGGTTTGTGCCATAGATTCAACAAGGTATTGGAAACATTTTCCCAGGTGCTATAAACATGATACCATTTCTTCTGTTCCACCACATCTCAAAGGTGCATTATTGGAATGAGAACTGGTGACTTTGGGGGCAATTCCAGTAAAGGTAACTCATCATTATGTTTAAGTAACCACTTTAAGATGATTCGAGCTTTGTGACATGGTTCATTATCTTGCAGGAAGTAGCTATAACAAGATTGGTACACTGTTATAATAGGGATGGAAAAAAACATCAACCATCATCAACCATCATTTTATTCCCATTCATGATCAATGTCAGCATGTTCCTAAAACTCTGACCTCTAAAACAGTCTTTACGGACAGACAGATGGCTAGACAGAGATAAAGAATGCATGTTGAATACACATTTTAATGTAGAGAAATCCCTCAAATCCAAATTTTGTCATGACTGTTATTTCAATAACAATTATATAAATATATAAATATAATTGCATGTATAAACACAAATGATCAAATTCTTTTGCATTTGTTTGGACAAGCCGTTCCTTGGTACAAACTCTTAGAAATGTCGATCTGAATCATGCTTCTTGTGTACACTACCTAGGTGACATTTCAAAGTATTTTCAATTACAAGAACACCCATGACAAGGTCAATTTACTGGTGTACAAATTGTCAAAATTACTGTCTTCCCCTCCTCCTCCTTCTCCTCCTCCTCCTCCTCGTCCAGATCTTGCAAAACCAGTGGAGACACAACCAATTTGGTTTTGATTGCAATTCTGGCAATAAACACTGGCCCAAACACAGATTAGCGTAACTGAAACTAGTAGACAACAGCGTCAGAGGTGGAGAGAGGTCAAGTGCTGGATTTAGCTTTTTTCTTTTTGTTTGTTTGTTTTTTTTAAGTACTTGAATTCAATATGGAAGGGAAAAGTAGCACAAATGTCCCCCATGAGAACAATCAAAGAGAACATTGGTGTCTGTGATCTTAAAAATCTGTTAATTTACTAAATAAAAGACCGATTACTAAAAAAAATTCTATTAGTTCTGAACCATTCATGGATATTTTAGGCTCACTATGATCTTTGTATTATATTGGAAAGGGAAAACAAACTGTCAACAATAATAGACAAAAACACATGCTGAAATGTACCTTCCTGTTTACCAGGACATTGCTTTTTATCTACCAGAAGACAATTCCAAGAAGAGACTCCTATCATAACTAGATGTTTCTTTGCATTTAAGCTCATGCTCTGTCACTCTGAGAAAATGGAGACTAAACAAAAGAACCTAGAAATCACAATCACAATCCGAATCCGCTTGAACGTGATTTATTTCAAGCATACAAGACGCCTGACTGTAGTTCACAGTGATTACCTCACATGAAATCGCTTGCATATTATTTACAACAAGCCAGCAGGTTTAGTTATCTGTAAGTAATCTACATAAGAGCAGCATACAGCAAAAAGAAGAACTTACTCGCAAAGGAGTATTCCATTCTCCAATCCTCCTCGGAAATCTTTGTCACCAAAACATCTTCCTGTCACAGCCTACAAAAGGAGCAAGTTGGAGCGAGAGTTAAAATAAATTTAGATAAATATGAAACATCACTAAAGACTGGTTACATTCTACACAAACAACCTATGCAACCAGAAAACAAAAAGAAGAATTTAAACAAGAGCAGCACCTTTATCAACACCCTTCTCACGTCTTTAACAGCAGATTGTATGAAGAGGTGGACAAACGGTAGCCTGTCGTATATCAAGTACTGCTCTGGGTAACGGTACTAAAGACTAATAAGCTTGACATAAGCTGTAATCATCCCAACTAAATGGCTCTGGCAGGCTAATATGTTGTGACAGGGGATTTATCAGGCAATAGTTGCTCAGACCTTGTGACGAGGAGAAGCTGCCACTCTGCATGTACATCCATGACAAGAATGCAGCATTTGTGTAATTTCTTTGGCGACACTGTGATACAAAAATGCTGAAACTTTATATGATGCTTTTTATTTAATTATTTTTAGTTCAATGTATTTTTACTGTTGTGTGACCAAGTGCAATTTGTTCAAACCTCAACAGTGCAGTATCTTGCACTCTAACCTAAAATTTAAGATTTGTGTGCTCAAATTTTAACCTCACACAGCTATCGCTGGGTCAGTTTCACATGCTCTAAAAATCCACAAGCTAGTGCACAGACCTACACCAGAACAGAAATAATCAGCCCAACACCAAGAAAAGGGCTTTGCATGACTTTTAGGAGAAGGTCCACTTAAGATTCACTTCTTCTCACAGACACTGGCCCTAGTTTGGTCATAAGAAGAGGAGACCACCTTTAGTCGGGTGGAATAGAAGCCAAAACAATTACAAGACTAAGTTTCCTGAGGGTTTCCATAACATTTATTTGCACAGCTGTAGGGAAATGTGCAGAAATGTTAAGTGTCTAGCCTTGCTGTAGGTTTCTGTCAGCTTCTTGGCAATCATAGAGTATGGACCCGTTACTGCTGTAAAAAATGTACTGCTGTATGTCAACACACAGTATGTCAAATTTCTAAGAGCTGCATTTAGCTTTTGTATTTCCAAAAAAGAGATTGGCACAGATTGCCTGTATAAAAGGGAAATTAGCACAACTTGTGAAACAAAGTACTTTGCGACTGCCTGGTGCTGACAGCATAAAACACTGTGTACAGGCTGCATGTAAGAATAAAAGGTCTTGCCATTTAAACCCACTTTATATGATTAATGTAATAGATCTGCAGTGCATAAATGCTTGATTCATTTTAATATAAGGGCTCAAACACAAGGACAACATTTTATTTACAGATGTTTGAAAATAACCAATAGGCTAGTTTAGCATAAAAAGATAATTTAGCAATCCACATTGTTTTTGTTTGTTCTCTTAAAAACATACAAATAATATGTGGCTTTTTTTAAGTTAATGTACACATGAGTTATTTACTGAACATACACCAAGTTTGCCAGACAAAACACTGAAAATCAGATCCCATTTTCCTGCTTTTTCTTGGATTTATGATGCGTTGCACACCGAATGTCATGGATGAAAACTGTTGGAAATATTCCCCATATTAAAGAAAAATTCTTAAATATAAATTTTATTTAAAGCTTAAACTGGATCGAAGCCTTTGGTGTAAACTACTGTCTCAGACAAGCACACACTGGTCATCTGGCATACAGGGCATTTTCCCAGGGGACAGATGTATTTTTGGTCTGACACAGATTATTCGTTGGTCTGATTAGTTCATACCAAGTGGTAAAATTGGCAACCCTACCACCTAGCGCTGTTCTAACCCACTTAAATATTTAAACACCATACCCCCTCTCAGTGGTCCCTGTGCAGGAGTAATTCATCCATCCAGTCAGAACAGAACTTTTTTTTCTGACCACTGGTCCGTGAGACACATTAGATGCCACCCTTTGGTTCTTTCCTTAGAGACAGCAGGCTGAACTAATCAGATACTTTAAAGTCTGTTTGGTTGTGTGGACGATGATAGTGTGGTTAACTGCAATCCTTTCACAGCACTAAGTATAAAGCCTCATTAAACCCAAAAGGTCTGGGTTCATATTTCTTAAACTTGTTAAAACGATTTCTAAGAAAACTGTTAAAAGTTGCTTAGGAGTAAAAAAAATCCCACTAAAAGGTGAACTAAAAGTTATCAAGTGTCTCACTAACACTTCAGATCAGGGTTATAGCAGTACTAGGTGCCAGGAATTGAGTTTTAGATTACCGGTATGTCACTTCAAAGTGAATTGAATTGACCAATCAACGAATGAAACCATTGATCTAAGAATATAGAAATAACAAAATTATATTAAACCTACACATGACAATGAATCAAAATAAATATATATTTTATTTTAACATATTTTTCAAAAATGATTTCAGAATTTTCTGTGGGAGTACTGGTGACATGACAAACCTCAGTAAAACTGCAACATGCATGCAAAACATACATACATAAATACATACATATTTACGTACGTATGTAAGTAAGGTAAGGTAAGTAAATAAATAAAGATATTAGACCAGTCTCGTTAATCAAAAGTCAATGTTATTACGTACAACTAAAATGTATTGTTTGGAAAATAAATATATTATATTTATATTATATGTATTTTTATATAACTGCAGATTATACCCGCTTTGTCCAAACAATATGTTTGATAAGCACCTCGTCAAACAAAGCCAAAATGTCCACAAACATCTCTCTTGTCTCATCCTTTAAAGGCAACCCTAACCTCTTAGCTTTTATAACTTTTATTCTGAAGTTTGCAAGTAGGAATAAACTCCACACACTCCCACTTTAGGACTAAAATGGCACACTAAAACTGTTGTTAAAATACAGCCCAGTTCTACACCAGCCAGTTAGTGATGAGCCTGCTAGCTGTTTACAAAGTTAAGAAGAAGCGAGGAAACACATCAACAAAACAAATTATTTATGACCCTTTTAACTGGTTGTGTTCACAGGTTAAAAATGTGGATCCTGAATTTAGCTCTTTAACTAAACCACTATTACTGAGAGTGAGAAGATTTTTATCCACCATTTTTAAGCATTCACATTAAGCCAGCAGAATTCAGATTTTTTGTATTGGTTGTGGGCTGGTTGGGTACTTTTAGTTCAAAATGTGTTTGAGGCAGCTTCTGTGTGGGTGTTCATGGACAATGCTCAGAATCTGCCCGAGTTCTTGTTAAGGGAAGTTCAAATACCAACAAAATTAAATAAACGGAACCAGCATAAATAAGAAAATGAAAAACAAAAAAAAATCTTTAAAAACAAAATCTGTAATGGTAAGATGAATCCTACCAGAGCTGGAAAGGTCTGGATCTAAAAAACTACTGCCGGGTCATACGAGGGAACTCAATTATTAAAAGGAATGTGTTACTTTTGTTGTTTTCAGAGGAATGTCGGTCACATTGTTTCACAAACAATTATGTGATGTTGGCTGGCTTTATTTTACTCCTATTCACTTCCTTCCTTTTCATGTTCAGACTAAAGTCATTCTCACAGATTCAGGTCTAAAGCAGCTATCACAGTCACTTTGGTATTTACACACAAATGCTCTGTTTTTGAAATGCATGAATGAACTTTGTAGAATCCAGTTTCCTTATGGGAGTTGTTCCATGTGTGAGTCACAATTTTACTTTAATGAATTATAATAAATAAATAAATGAATAAATAAATAAATAATAAATAAATAAATAGACTGTGCTTTCACTGTGTGAGATGATCTAAATACTTTAAGTTAAACAACGTTGCCAAGGAAAACGAACATCCAATATTTGGCCAGACAGGGGAAAATAATAATAAAAAAAACAACAAAAACATCAAAGAGACTTTCGTGAAACAGGAAGTTCCTGACTGCATATGTACTTCCTGTCACAACCAACTCACTTCAGTAACTAAATTCTGACCACCACCAGGGAAAACAGCAGTAATCTCTCAGTAGTAGTAGTAGCAGTAAAGCTCCCTAAAACAAATTAAACAAGAACTGCAGGTTTGCAGGCATGAATAATGTCAGTAACTTTGGAAATTAAACTGCTCATTTTGAGGCCCTGAGGCAAAGTATGATGAGCCCGTATAAAAGCTGACGACTGTGAGATGATGGCTGGCAAACATAAAGAGAAACATGTGTTTTCAACCCACACACCAGCTCTGCAGCCACATGCTTGCTTTCTAGTCAAAAGCTGTCTCCTTTATAGCTGGATGTCTTAAGTAATACTGACTGAAACCAACAGTGTGCATCCTAGTTTAACAAATCACACAAACAGTCTTCTGGTTTATAGCAATTAATCTTGTTAATTTAACTTGGCACGAACTTAATCTGTAAATGCTTTGGTTCTGATGAACTGGACAAAAACAAGGGTGACCATTCAGTCTGCTTATGATACAAACTAAGTGATATAGGTAGCAGGAAGAGAAACAGCTATGCCGCGGCACAGAAAGTTATCAAACTGCAGACTTTTAACCATGGTAAAATAGTTTAGATCAGGGATGGAGAACCCTGGACCTCGTCCTGAAACCTTTTGATGTCTCTCTGTTCCAACACAATAGATTAAAAAATGAATAAATCACTGTGTGGATCTTGATAAGCTGTTAAATCCATTTGATTTAAATCAAGGTGTGCTGGACCAGGCAGACATGGAAAACCGGCAGCATTCCGGCCGGCATGGATCAGGGTTCCCCACCCCTGGATTAGATCGTCCCTTCGGACAACAAAACAAATATATTGAGTTGGTTAATATCTGTTCATACAAGGAGTTCCAGTCCAACTTGTTGGGATTTAAAAAGTTCAAGAAAGGGTCTTTGTCTCAGACTTTTTCACAAGCTGTCACCACTGTCCCTGTGTGGATCTTATAATGGCCATGAACTCAGTTTGCAGACTGTGGGATGTATTGCGGGAATGGGGAGCAGTAGCCATGTTGCATTGTTGCAGGATTTTCTCACACTGCAGAGGATGGGTCACTTTTTTAAAGCCCTTCTTTCTCATTTTACTTTCCAATTTATTGTAAAACTGCATTTTGCAGTCCTTTGCAATCAAAGACATCGGTTATATTTTTTCTCTTTATCCATTTGTAGAAAGGTTTCAGTCTCCTCATTTGACCATCCCTGCCGTGCCATCTTTAACTGAAATGAGCTCGTCACATGACCCAACGAGACGTAAATGCAAAGAAAGTGTTTACTTACACTTATCGCCCAATGTCAGCTGAGATTGTCTCCGTATATTTAAAAAAAAAAAAGAATAAAACGTTTTTCCAGTATAATCATTTCCAGTAACCAGATAGATTTAAGACCACTGGAGCATTTTTAGGTCTGAACTGCTTGCACATGACTACTTCTAATAAGGCTTATGTGAAATGTCAGAAGTTTTATAAGATACAAGAAAACATTCAATTATGTCCTTAAAGTGTCCCTAACCCTAACTCTCGCATCATATCTAGAGGGCAGTGCATGGTCTGTATACAGCTTAAACCAACATAAACCAAACATTAAAGCACTAAATACAGCTATTTTTCTAACTAAACATCTAAACATCGTGTTGTTTTAAATGGTAATCTTGAGAGGTAATGGCATTTAATAAGATGTAATGACTGTGGTACTATGTAGTAATCTGCACTGAAATATGGCAGTTTAAATCCCAAGGAGGGCCAAAGCTTCATATGTAAATATATTTATCCCTATTTGATGACAGCAGGCTATTTAGGTTAAGTCCACTGTGACAAAGGACCTAGATTCATGGACTTGCACTGGATAATATCTTGAAGATGATAATTAAACAAACTAAAACAGTGATATATAATTTTTAAAGCATTTAGCTACAAAAGTATGAGATTTTTCTCTAACTGAAGAAAAATGATGTGACAGAATGTTACGCAAGACCTTTACACGTTTACCATTCAGTGCCAATTTCACACTGCAAGCAGCAATGAATTATGTTGCTTTTTAGTTACAATGAGCACATTTAGGTTCAAACGAAGGCATCTTTATTACTTCTATTCATAATTCAGCTCAGCAAAAAAAAAATGCATTTACTAGTTTTCACATAAAAATATGACTTTCCACTTTCTCACTTTAATCAGAAAAGCACAAATGTTCCCGGCACACGGTGGATCCTGTGAGAGTCATCTGGCGTGGGAAACCTTACACAACCCCTGATTAGTCATGAACTTCTACTCAGGAAGACACAGTGGTTTCAACCAAGCAGAACTTCATAGCATTTACATGCTGCACTCAATTTGCTGTCAAACACTTCCTATGCAGCTGTATTACAAATACAAAAACAGCTCTGATAAGCAGTAAAATTATCACCGGCGCAAATCATGCTCAGGCAGTCTCACACGCAGTAAATAACAACACCGCAGGGAACACATATCTGTCATCAGCAACAACGTGCAGGGACACGGTTTTCCACGGTGAGCTGTTTTCAGAGTCTCACCTTTGTCTCCAGAGACCAGCCGACTGTTAAGAAGTGATTTAATCCTGAATAAATGTCTGCTGTTTGTGTTCACATTATAAATGTGGAGACCACCTAAAAATTTAGTGCACATGCCTGATTTCCCCACTTTAAATGCAATATTAAGCCTAAATTTAATGGATGAAAAAATTTCAAGTTTATGTTTATTTAAAAGTTTATCTACCTGGCCAAAGAGTTGCAGAACAGGAGATAAGCACTTACTGCATTCACAAGCACACGCATACACAGAAACAAGATGTTATATTTAGTTACCTGCTCTTATATAAATTCTCAAAAAAGAAGAGGAAATACCAGCAGAAGATGTTTTTCAGACTCGGCTCAAGAACAGCATATGACTTTAGATGATAAATCAATTTGCCTTTGTGAGAGAAGAAAAGCCACGAGGCACAGCAGTAGGAGCAATATTTCATTAAGACCAGTTTCAAAGGTCACATTATAGTGGCGATCGTCTGATCCCGCCTTGCCTTTTTCTCTCTTAAAAAGCCTGTTCTAAGAATATCTTACAGACAAGTCAACCTTAATATGCTTAATAGCACAACCTTAATAGCACAATATGCTACAGGAAGTTTATCACATATCAACAGACAAAAACCTACTGCCTTATTTACAGGTAACATGGGCATATTTTTTTTATTTTAAAATTAAAACAAAGATCTTGTATAGTATCCTAGAACAAAATGTATTGTATTTAGAGATTAGAACCAAACTGAGTAAATTATACGACTGTAATGCAAAAGGATAAAACCCTTTGTTATATGTTACTACCCCCATGTCATCTAGGGGAAAAGGGGATCCCAACATAAAAAAAAGATGACAGTGAGTAAGTTTAAGAGTGATTTATTTACAAAGTGAATAAACAAAAACAATCTGGGTTAAAATATGTACTGTGACAAAATAAAGGCACTAAGCCAAAAGTCCACAATCAAACTTAAAATCACTGCATACGCAGGAAAAATTCCAAAACAATCTAAAACAAACCAAATCTGAGCAAACCAAGCTCAACTAAGGTAACCAAGTTAAATTCTATTCTATTCTACAGGCATTTAGCAGACACTTTTATCCAAAGTGACGTACATCAGAGGATAAAAAACAACACAAGCATGAAATCAAACAACGAGGAAAAGCAAAGATAAGTGCCAGGCCGCTGCAAGTCTGGTTGGACACAGCTATTTCTAAATCTAACAGAAAAACAACAAGTTTTACCAAAACTCTACAGCACAAACTGTTTCTAGCTCCAAGGCAAAGTCTAAAGGCAAGGTTGGCAAACTGGGTCACAATCAGTCCCAGATGCCCTGAATGAAGATGATGCAGTCTTTTTATAGTGGAGTGTCCGAAATGCAAGCCAATCCAAGACAGCCAGGAAGAGATCCCTCCAATCAGGAAGCCGATGGATGAGGGTGGAAACTGAGCGGCTCATCCAATCCTGTCGTCGATAGAGGTCTCTGTATCTGAGAGGTTCCTTTAAAAAGCAATAGGCTGGGGCCGTAACGAGGAAAGAGGTATGATCAATATGAATAGCTACTCATAAAAATCATTAATCATTAGAGTTAGTGGTCTGCACTTTTTAAAACAAATAAATGATAAACAGATTTTTGATGCCCTTGCATTTTTAAATATGAGCATAAAGAAAGAAAACATGGAAAAGCAGAAAAACAGGATATTTTTTGTAGAAGCAAATCATTATAGAGACAGAATAAACATATAAAACATCCTGATTTTGCTGGACTTAGAAAAAACTGCTATTTAAGCCCACTTAATAAAGGTAGAGAAATATACAGTATAAATCTGTCAAGTAATACCAGTGTGAGACAATACTGTAATAAACACAGTTATATGTTACATATTTTATAGTTGCATAGGTTGTATGTGTATGTTCAATGTAAAGCACTTTGAGCTGTCCTGTACATGAAAGGTGCTATATAAAGAAACTTGCCTTGCCTATGTTAACATCCATTTTTAGAAGTTTAAAACCAGTGACACATTCTGCAACTGCTATTATACTTTACTTTAGTAACATTAATAAACAAAATGTAATACATGAGGGTTGTTTGTTAAATAACTCTGAAAAATAAACAGCAGAAAGAAAGAAAAACAGCGTTCTGTGATTCTCAGTAGTGTTCAAAAGACATTTTATTTGGCTTAGAAAGTGTGTTTTGTTTTGTGCTTCTTTTCACATGAAAGATGAAAAGCTGAATTTATTTCACACATACTTGTCAGAATAAACTTGAAACGAAACAAAGCCAGCTTTTTTCCCAAAAGCAACACAAAAAAAGAAGAAAAATAAAGTGTTTTTGTGTACATGCAGCACTCCTGAATCCACATGCATTGCACCCTGTCATAACTTCATATATTTCATGTGGACTTTGGCGAACCATAACACTCCAATGCAAAAAGTGCGACAACCAATTACCTATACCCTCCTATCAAAACTGATAAAGCTCCATATGTTCAGAAATAACCATAGCTTAACTTGCGATACTGCTGGAATAAAACAGTTTTATTTATTTCATTCAGCAGAAACTTTCTAAGCAAATTAAACACAAAAATGCATTAACAAGCTTTTTAAAAGTTTTTTATAAAAATATGGTCATAACTTAGAAGTAACATGAACCCTGCACACTCAGATTGCTGTTTCTCTGATATATTGCATTGCTACGGCAGCGTTTAACCGCCACAGCGATGTAAAACATATTGTAACAGTTTCTCGTTATAACGAGAAAGTTATCTCGT
>JBAMHV010000007.1:8222946-8236437 GCA_037177535.1 Pseudomugil gertrudae | reverse complement strand
TTCTACACATCAGTGCACTCAAAGCGCTTTAACACTATTCGACACATTCACCCATACGCTCACACAAACACTCACACTTTCACACACCGGTGACACAACAACGGGAGCAACTGGGGTTCAGTGTCTTGCTCAAGGACACTTCGACATGTGGATGCCAGAGCCGGGATTTGAACCACTAACTTGCTAGTTAGGAAATAACCCGCTCTGCTACATGCGCCACAGCCGCCCCATCTTGTGCATCTTGGTGTATGTAGTCGTTTATAACCCTGCTGTTTTCTGAAAACTAAAATTATAATTAAGACTATCCAAACGGCTGGGACTCAGACAGATGGACATGGTTTATCACAGTGTCCTCCACGCATCACAATCACAATCCGTTACAACTCAATCCCGTTAGACAATAATGTAAACTACTCTAAAAACTATGGTTTATATTCCAAATTTTCACTGCAAAACATATTGCGTTATAATGCAATAGGTTTCAGAATCAATACATGCAAGCAAACACTAAGAATAACCTAAATTTAGACATAATATATACTTGTAACAATCACAAAAAGTTATGAGATCAGTGCAGATTCACCATCAAAAAAGATGGCAGGAGTGCAGCATAACTTTAAGCGCTCTTCAAGCCATATATTGAAAATTCCTGCATTTTTTTAAAATCATTAAATGTCTCAGGGCCAGAAAAAAAACCAGAATGTCTCTTTTTCCCAATTTCGTACAGCCCTATAAGACTAATAATATCAGATTTTTATCTGTTATAAAAACAGATAAATCATGCAGCATCATGCGGGGTAATTCAAACATCAGTCAACAAATGTGATTGTGTCACTTTCTAGAGTCTGGTGACAGTGAGCATTGTTATGAAGGTATGTGTGTGCACACAGTAGGCTCAACTGGATGGGGATGGCAGTGGTAAGGAATGCTGGAGTGAATGACCATAGAGTAGTAGTTACAACACTGCGTGACACAATGTAAGCCATTCCACTCAGTTTTAAATTCCTCCCATTCTTGGTGGATCAGAGTCATCAGATTCTCTCAGATAGGGATGGGGGAACATGACTGAATCAGGTGAGAAAATAAAATAAAAACATTAAAATAATCAAAATACAATCACTGTGAATCCAAAACAAAATGCTAAATAAAACCTAATATGCAAAGATCATTCATAATAAGACAAGCAAAACACAATTAAAAATATTGTTATATATAAAACAGCATCACTGGCACTACCTCCATATGACAGTCAATCAGGTTTCACTTTGTCCCTCGACAGTCAGAAAGAGAACAGCTCCCCAGCGCCCTAACTCAGAAAAGTAGGAAACCAGCTCAGTCTGCATGACCCAATTAGAAACATCCCCCAGATGGTGGAGAAACATCAGTTACTCCCATATCCATCCAACAGTCATATTAGTCTGCTGCAAGCAGCTTGAAACACTGCAGGATACAAGAAGAAATCTGAGTAACACTCAATGCAACCCCCATATGGCCAACCAAAAGTCTTTAAACAACATATTTTCACACCTTCATGTACAGCAACTAATTTCAGAGAATATTCTATAGTTGCACAACACCAAGTAAGCTTCAGCTGAAATGGAATGGGAACAGCACATTACTTGATATAGATTTATTATAGCTGCATTAAACAAGGTTTGCAGATTACCAGCAGTATCTCAGGTGGTTTAAAACTTTAACCTGTAGCTTCTCTTTCAGGACTCTACTGTAAAACATTAAACCTTGAATAAAATTAGAGGAAATGTGGCTGCTGTTTAAAAAAACGTAAAGCAGAGGATTCCAGTAAAATATTAAAAGCTTTCACTTTATACAGTTAAAAAAAACGTGACAAATGCCTCAAAAAGGTCCTATTTTGACATTGCATTCATAAGGAAAGAGCAGAGATTACAGGAGGGCTGCACAAAATTTGATTTAATGGTTTTTGAGCAACTTTTCTTTTAAACCACTAATAAAGGAAATATCTTCATGGATAAAGCTGAAGTTAGTATAGAGATCCGCAAAGGTGGTGTTTCTCTAGTTTGTTTTACTTTTCTGCACATTTTAAAGTTGTGTGTATATATATATATATATATATATATATATATATATAATTACTTATCATTTTCTTTTCACAGCAAGCTATGGACGTACATACAAGGGTGCAAAGTAACAACACTTGCTAGCAGCTTCCCTGCAGAGTCGCTGTGCAGGCCTGGCACACAGCCAATTGCCCTGCTTTACACAAGTGTGTGTGTGCGTGTGTGTGTGTCACACTGCAGTTTGAGTGCTAGGTTGCCTTGATCTCTTCTCCTTGAAAGCTCCCTTTCTCTTTCAACACAAGAGCAAACAGAGCTGACAGTTGAACAAAATGAATATGTTCATCTTGTCAGAGACAAGCTTGAGACTTAAGGCAAATAAGACGTAGACCTAAAACATACCAGAATGGCACATCCACACAGGAGTAGACCTCTACCTGATCTGGCTGGCATCACTTGATTAAACGATTCTCCATACTGCACTTCTAATTCTGGGATACTGCAGTTTTACACCTCACCAGCTATATATCTATCTGAGCATGAAGCTTTAAAACAATCACCATTACAGGACCCTACTATCAGCAGACAAGGTTATTTAAACCTAATGAGCTTTGTCACATATAAATATGGTTGAATTCAAACTTGTAAATATTCAAAAATCAAATTAATAATAACAATAATCAAATATTTACTAAATTTCTCTGTAAGCTCAGCATTCTAGAAACTATATATAAAAAAGAGAGACTACTTTAGGCTGCTGCTTTCAGAAAGTCCAGTGACTTACTGTATTTGAATATATTTGGTTGTGAAATGAGGTACCTGCAGATTTTTTCCAGATAAGGTAGCCTTCCCACAAAGCTTGAACATTATTCACATGTCAGGGAAATAATTCCTTCAAAATAGTTTTTTGGGGAAGTAAAAAGAAACCAGGTGTTCAAACTACTACTATGACACTGAATAGCAACAGTGGATAAACTACAAAATGACACATGACCATGAGCAAATTCTTTTTGCTTCAATAACTGTTATACTCACACGTAAAAGTATGCACACATAAGCAGCATGGGAGGGGTGCTAATCACCCATTTACTCTTTTAATCCATCACATGATCACCTTTCACCCCACAAATGGATGTATGTGTATAAAAAATACATTTGTAGCCAGACTGGCAGCATATCACTGAAAGCTGCCTCGTTTTATCACGCTGTGAGTTAGGGCTGGCAATGTGATATGGTCTATAATGTATATCCCGATAGGTTTTTGGTTTTAATCCCAATGCACCACATGCATCTCAGCGTCTTGTAATCTTAAAAACACTGTAAATGTGAAATTTAAATAGTCTCACGCATCAAAAGACAGCAGTAATATTTAGTCAGTAGACTGTCAGTTAATTCATTTAGTACTTTTATCTTTCAACAAACACTGTCTTATGGATGGACATTTATTATATTAGGGGGGCACCCCACCCCCCAACAGCAATCCCAGCCTCTAGAAGATGGGGTTCATCGTATGTTTATCGTGTTTTGTATAATTACTCATTTATATTTTTAGGATTTTATATTTAAAATATAAAGTAATATATGTGTTGCATCAGATCATAACAGAGGTAGTTTAAGGTTGCCTTTCCTCTACAGCAAGTTTAGTTTTTACTTTAGTTTTTATAACAAAACAGCCTAATCTGCATTATGACGATATCTAAATACCAATGTGTCTGGATTAAAGATGAATCGTGAATACATTACATCATGACTGTACACATGCCGTGGACACCCACACATGAGCTAGACTCCCAAGGGTGCAAGTTGAAAATGTTTACATCAACCACGTGTAAAACCAACAAAATCATCTGGTTTCATATCAAACAATTAGAGCAGGAGTTTTCCTGCCCTGGTGTATTAATCAGGAAACACTCACAGAAGAACTGTCAGTCTCTTAGTTATTGGTATTTTGCATATTTCCTCATTTAAATGGAGGCATTACATTCAGTTTTAGTCTGAAAATTTGTATATATCATTAAATGTAATATAATATAAAATAATATAATATAATATAATATAATATAATATAATATAATATAATATAATATAATATTTTTTCGGACTTCCAGCTGACCCTGGACAACAAGCCGAATGGATTTCTGTCATCAAACAAGATAACTTGAAGAGCTCTCGGCTCCGTAGCAGGCACTTTGCTGGTGCAGGAAAGGATCAAGATTGTATTAAAAGCAGAATAGGGAATGTTTCATGGGAGTATTTTTTTTTTTTTTATTAAAAATGGCCTTTAAAACCTGATAGAAGCCAGTTAGTCATCTGTGGAAAAGACGGGACAGAAAAATAGTTGGGACCCAGAACAAATGGCGTATTAAATCAGAATATGGTGCACATATTTGTGAGCCCTTAGAAACGAGCGTTACTTGTTTCTGTGCTTTGGAGACATGGCTTCAGGGGCACGTCTGAAGAAAGCGGTTTGAACATTTTAATTAGGTATGTTTAAGATGCAGCTTGCTTTTTATGCCAGGATCTTTTACCTTTAGGTTTTTCACAGTAAATTCAGATGTGCAAAAATTGGTTGGATATTTGATAAATTCAGGCTTCACCGTGGTGTAAAGGTGAGATATAGTGAAGACAGTTTCAATGTTAACAGTTACAGACTTTTATAAACAGTCATTAAAAAAAGCAATGTTTTGACCTGACACAGAGTAAAAAAAGAAAAAAGTATTTATATATATATGTTTGTTTTTTTTTTTAAATGCACACAAATCAAAAGTACAGCTAAACTTTGGATCACACACAAACCAACAATCATTTGAGACCACTAATACCTTCTTTTGTTGTTATAGTCATGGAACCGCCTTGTTTTTTTTTTTTTTTACTATACAGGAAAAGTACTAGTGATGGAAAATTCCATTACAAGAGAGGATTCTTATTAATTCCAATAGAAAAGAATCTGTCAGCACATTGGATTTTTTTCACATTCATGTCTATGCCTATCCCATGCCAGGAACACTGAAGCCCGAGCAAGGCAAATTAGACACTTAAAAAACAACATAAAAAGTTTAACATCAACACAAATGCACATAATGCCAGTAGAGTGAAGGCACTGCAACAGTTTGACACTTTCATCTGTTATTCGTCCTTTAAGTTGAATTAGGGACATTTTGCATTTATAATTTGGACGTGCAGCAAAGTAACTTACTCTATTATTAATAACTGCTAAGCTAAACTAGTGTCTGAAAATAACTATAGAATGAAACATAGTATGCATCCAACTTAAAAGTCTGTGTATGTGTGTGTATACATCAACTTCTGTTTGGACAGCATTGTGCCAACAAGAACAATAAGATGCTTTTCCCATAATAAACCCTGGATCACCAGTTATCTTAAAAACCTGTTTTACAAAAAGAAACATTAGAGAGGAAGACTGCAAATTATTGTAAAAAACCCAAAAACTCAAAACAAAGATGAAGAAATGGAAGGATAGTGAGAAGGATAACAGGACAAAAGTTAGAAAATCCACTCACATGAGGGATGTGAAGTCTGAAATAAAAAAAAAGATTGCTGGCTTTGTTAAAGGGGCATCAGACTGATGAAAGTCTGAGCAAATGAGCTAAACATGTTATTTAGTGGGTTGACTTTACCCCTTGCTTCCAACCCAGACCACACACCCTCCTTAAGCCTACAGCTTTCCTCTTTTGCCACAAATCCATCACCCTGCAGGTTAGTCAGGGAGCTTAACACAGCCTCATCTCCCTCCATAATTTAATGAAAGGTCCTCTGCCTCCACCTCTAGCCTGTCTTTCTCCAGCAGTCGGGTAAGGGAAGAACAGGAAAACATGAACCAGAGCAATGCTGCATGTCCACATCAGCTTTGGGTTTTGGCTTCAACAATTTTGTTGGATTTTTTTTTTTAGCATCTTTTCAACAATTGCCTGAGTCAGAAAGAGATCCAGCGTTGTGGAACACATCTGCCTTGTTACAGAGACTAACAAATTTCCATCCATCTGAACCCAGTATCTACAGACCAGTTGCTCTAACATCTGACATCATGAAATTCCTTCAAAGACTGTTATTGGCTCACTTTCAGGATCCATTACAGTTTGCATATCGTAATGGACTTGGAGTTTAAGATGCCATCATCTACCTGCTTCAAAGAGCCCACTCTCATCTGGACCAAATACACAGCTCTTTGAGGACCACATTCTTTGAATTCCCAAGTGCTTTAAATACAATTCATCTGATATTATGTGATGTTATGCAAGAAGCACCACAACCATCTAGATTAATGACTGCCTAACAAACAAACCACAGTTTCTGAGACTGAAAGGTTGTGTGTGAGATGGTGGTCAGCAACACTGGGGCAGCAGAAGGAACTGTACTCTCACCCTTTCCCCTCTGCTTGTTTAAAAGATTATATTTGTGAAGATGTGGGTTAAGTAAACTATTAGAAACAGTTGCCCCTACATACTACAACCAAAACAATATTCAGTATAAATAACTCATCAAGATGTACTGAAATGAGTCACTTTGAAAAAACATCTGAAACAAATTAAGTCTTTTACAGTAAAGACTGTTTTTATTGAAAATAAAAATGTCATTCATCCTGATCTGACTGCTTGTTTTAGAATAAAACAAAGTTCTCAACTCTAGAATAAAACTTATATTAAACTGTGATTAAAATACCCTGCAACAAGGCAAAAGATAAAATAGTGAATGCATGCATTAGGATCAAATTAAATGTCTGTGATATCTACAGTGAACCTCATGGATTATTCTATCATGGATCCATCTATTGAGCACACTGATATCACAGAGATAGTATCCGCTAGTGGCATGCAGATGGTATCAGTCTTCCTTTCAGGCACAATGAAAGTTTGTACTATTCAACACCCTAAACATGTCATGACTGAGAAGAAACACTGAACAAGTTGACACAAGCCCTGGCAAAGAAAACACCTCACCAAGAAACATCATGTAGACAGTGTTTGATTAAAAACACAACTATGTACTAAAATAACAGCATTAATTGTAGAGGATACTTGGACCAGATTTTTTTTTTGTAAAAGTTCAATGAAATGTAAATCATTTAACAGGTTTAATTAAAATAGTTCATTTTCTAAATGTTTCCACACATTAACATCAGATGTTTTCTGGGAAAAAAACAGACAATATCAGTCAGATACTGTTTACACAAGCATAGATGTTCTGCTGCAGGAGTACGCTCGTAGTTGGAAATGAGGAAGAGGATGCGACGAAGGGCTGTTGACCTGTTGAAGCCAAGGGTCTTTAAGGTTTTGGCTTGAAAAAGGACATCCACAACTAAAATTGCATTTTCTCTGTGACTATAAATTTGACATAAAACAACAAAACAAGGCTAACACAAGTAAAATTATAACCACAGATGCTATTATATTAAAGTAATTGAATATGGAATGGGGGAAAACTGATAACTCAATGTGATTATCTCTAATAAAACAATCTTCAGTAAAAAAAAAAAAAAAAACAGACATTAATTTTTGCATTTACCGTACTAGCCACTTCCTGGTATAGCATAAAATACTGCACCGGTTTTACCCAGAGGGAGAACATTCACTGTAACGAAACAACGAAGGAATCACGCATTTCTACAATTTTCATTTCTTTGTTTGGCTCATTGAATGCATCATAAAAGCAGATGAACAAACAGCATCACAGACCTGAAATCCATTTTCAAGGAATTTAAATATCGATGCGTCACACCCTGGCTTATCAGGCCAAATGTTGTTGAGACTACTCCAAACTAATAGTATTTGTGGAATTGGAACAAACTGAACTAGTTTAGCCACCAGAATGTATGCAAACTTAAAATAACCCCTCCAACTCTGCACAGACTAACCACTGTGCTAGCTCAAACCAGAAACTTCTTCGCTGTGGGGCTGCGGTGCTGACCGCCACACCACCATGCAGCTCCATAATATAGCTATATCCATCCATCCATCCATTTTCTACCGCTTAATCCCACTAGAGCAGGGTCGCGGGGGGGGTGCTGGAGCCTATCCCAGCTGTCAACGGGCGAGAGGCGGGGTACACCCTGGACAGGTCGCCAGTCCATCCAGGGCCTAATATAGCTATATTATTATTATTATTATTAATAATAATAAAGATAATGGATTAGATTTGTATTGTGCTTTATTGCAGCACTAATTTTGTTTTGTTGTTAATAAATTGTTTTACTTGGGCAAAGCACTTTGTGTTGCTTTCAGCATGAAAAGTGCTTTATAAATAAAATTTGACTTGATCCATTATTTGTCCACTCTATGACCCACCAAGTTCAACCACTTCATCCGCTTCAGCTCTGAAACCGTTAGCTTCTCCGTAGTAATGATACTTATAGTAAGCTTCATGTGTATCCACAGCTGCATTGGGACAGACTGACAAAAATGTGGCAGTCAATACACGACTCCAACTCTTATTATATTATAACCCTAATCCCAATGAAGTTGGGATATTTAATATTCAAACTGATGTTTTGTAAATTTGACTTTGATGTGTGAAACTCACTCCAAAAGAGCTGGGACAGGGACATGTTTACCCCTATGTTGTATCACTTTTGCTTTAACTACACTGAACTGAAGAAGATGAACTGAACTCTGAATTCTCTCCCATTCTTGACCGATACATAACTTCAGCTGTAAAACAGGTTGGGGCACCACAGCTGAAACAATGTCCTCTTTCTTGTATTTTATGCTTCATGACGTGCCAAACATTTTTTAATTGAAGGCCAGTCAACACAATGACTCCACTTTTACACATTATTGGAAATTAGGTTTTACTTTTTTATAACTTAGATGTATTTTGCTTCCATTCATACTACTCACATTCATTTATTTTTTGCAAGTTGTTCCACCAGACATCTATGCGCCAGACACATCATCAATCATAACAAAGAGAGTGAAGTGCAAATCACACTGTGTTATTCTTCCTCTGTTGTGCTTTCACAGGAGTTTTCCAGAGGCTAAATGGTCCTGTAGCTCCATTAAGAATGCAGCCAATTTATCAAACCACTAAGACAGTTTTAAGTAAAGAAGACCCCGTCAGATATCATCAGGTTTCCATTCATGTAAACACCCTGTAGCTATACTATGCAAATCAATCAGCCCAACCAACTGAGGCTTTCCAGGCCTCATCAAAGAGCCAGCCAGTCTCCTCTGAAGTTCAGAGAAACTTAAACACCCTTATTAACAATGTGTTGTTGATGAGTTGAGAGGAAGCAACCATCAAGGAGGTAATGAGTAGTAGTGTGAATATTTCATCATGGTTTTGAAGTCCTACAAAGACGGTGTTGGAGGCCATTTGTCTGGACTAAGTTCCCTCTGTCACACATTTCAGAGCACAAGTTTGGATAGAAACATTTAGCTGCTATGCAGTCACACAATTATCTTTTACCAATGAAAGATAGATCGGTTTATTTCCAATGGTGGTGGAAAAAAATGCTTAAATATTTGCTTTTTCTCACAAATATGCGTATGAATTAGCTCCAGAGGCAAGCATGTGGAAGCAACTGCAAAAAGTCTGTGAGCCCCACTCATGTTCTTCCCGACATTTTTCCTTTCCTGTTAGAAATGGTTGAAACAGACATATCAGGCAAGTTAAAAAAAAGTTGCTTCGTCTTATTCAGCTAATCTAAAATCAATGCATTACATCTTGTGAACAACAAATATACAATCTTTGCAATTTTAGTGCAGTTTTCTTCTAATTAATTTGCAATTCAATTTGAAGTTGTGCAAATCTCAACAGCGTTTTCACCTGTGTAAAATGATCCAAGGAAAGCACAACCTGATACTTGTATTCACTGCTAAGCCTGTTTCACTCACCATAAATCCAACATTAAACCATAAATATTTCCTCTCTGAATGAGAGTAGTATTGGACCACCAGAAGACAAAGAATCAGGAGCCTCAATCTGGCTTTAAACAGCTGTTTAACTCATCTCTGTGAATATAGGTGATGGACAGAAGATTTAAAGTTATTCACACCAGCCAAAACAAACCCAAAAAATTAACCAGATGTCACATATATCTCTGAATTACTCTCATGGTATGAGGAGACTCAAAAATAGCACTAGGAAGTGGTCAAGCATGTGTGTCTCAGACAGTATTATTTGACCTAAATAAATAAGTGGTTACTTAGTGAATTTACTAAGTGTAAAGCATCTGAAGTTTTAATTTTAATTAACTTAAGGACTAAATTAGGGAGAATAGTTTAGATTTACTGAAAGGCTAAAAAGCTGCACCACACAAAAGACAATCATTTGTTTGAATGTTTCGATTTGATATAGATTTAAATGCCAAATATAGGAAACGGTTGTGACTTCGACCCTTACTATATATGCTGACATCATATATGACTCGGCAGTTGAATTTAAGCAGTCAGACGTTTGTTGTTGAGATTTTTGTTGAGCTTTATTTTCATGCGTTTATTTGAAAGCCAGTGACCCGTCTCCGATTGCCTCAGGTGACTTAAGAGCTGCCAACAGGTGTGTGGGGATAATAAAGTCAGTGACTAAGGGGGGAAGGGTGAGAGAACAACACCACAAAAGCAGTGTCACTTCACTTCCACCTTTCATTTATCAGCCTCACATATTCTAGGTCAGTGGTGGCTTTTTAAAGCTGCGATGCGGCCCTCAAAGGAATTTGAGGCTGTTAATTTGGCATGTAATGGAGTCTGACATTCTTTAAAAGGATCTGTCCTTTTTAACAAAGTTAATGAAATATGCAGGAGTGTCAGTGTATAAAAATATCAAAATGGGCAGAAGTATAAAACAGGCCATTACCTTCCACAGATGCTGCCCAGGCATATCAATGGCCACGAAAACATAACTGAAAACCTACTTTAACATTTTATTTGAGGTTTTAAATCCATCAGAAAGAACAATACTAACAAGTAACAGCACCAACAACCTCATATGTATTCATCTGTGGCAGCTGGCAACACTTTTTCTTTGTATTTTTTTTAAAAAGTCCAGGTCATCTTGCTCTTGTTTCATTTTCTCCAACAAAGAAACATCTTTGTTGTGCCAATTATCAATGTAATTCAGTTAAATCTCCAGCAAGTCTCTCGTGCTGCAGATGGACTCCACTACAAGCTGTTAATTCCTTTCAGAGGAACCTACAGAACGCAAAAGACTGTGAACAGCAGCAATGACAACTATTTCCTGATGTAGTCCAAGTCTGATCATAGGATGAGAACCTCATTTGAAAGTCAGCCTGGATATACCCGCCCCACTGAGGAATACCCAGTTTCAGATAAACCATCTTAGTTTAGATCTGTTGTAAATCTGACTTTTAAATTAAGTAAAACAACCACCTGATTTTGTTCTATGATAGCTCAATTAAATTGTGGTTAAAATCCATATTTTAAAAAGATTAAAGAAAAAAATAGGACATTAAATTGTTTAACAATTTGCTGAGAACCCCCATCATCTACATGAGCATCATAAAACAGGATATCATAAACTTAAGTGTTCATATCATACTAGTATCATCAAATCTTTCTGAGCTCCATTTGTCACTGTTTTGAAGGTTTCCATGAGGACAAACAACCCAGACGCAACAGGGGCAAGCAAGTATCGTGATTGAAATTTTCTCAGAACAAAACATTGTTTGTGTGATTATTGTTCACCAAGCTTGCAATGAGGCAAAAATCCATTCCACATGATGCATTCATTGTTTTCTGTGAAACATGCAGCAGGCCCCACAGCAGCTACTGTACACTGGCCCACACCAGAAGCAACCGAGACTCTGCTGCACAATGTAACACAGTCAAAATACCTCCATCACTTTACTAACAGTTAAGATGTTATGCTTAGGCCCTACCTTTAGGAATTAGGAACACACCTGATGTAAGCCCTATTTAATATTATTCAAATACAATTTTTTATGCATCATTTGACAGGTCCTATTTAGCAACAAGCTGTTGTGAACCAGCAGAACTTCATGGGAAGAAGTGGTTAGATCCCAGTTTTTGGTGAAAAGGTAATAATGGTAAACTTCCCTGAAAAAGATAAAAACGCTGCATAAAAAAAAGGAAAACTCTATTATAGTTATAAACAAAACACCTACGCAGAGGAAAAGCATGCGCTAAAGAGGTGATACAGCATTTTGTCTCATTTCTGGCCCTGTGTCCTACCTCTATCCATTTCTGCGCCTCCTGAAACGCACAATCTGCGGCCGATTCAGTCACTGGGTGGTGGTGCTGATGAGACTGCCCTATGTCTGCAACCGGACTTGCCATTGACGAAGAACTAGCTCTGCTTTTCCAAGTATAAAAGCCTGCAGAAGTGTGCGAAAGCTGCCGAGAGATACGTAATTCCAACCAAAACCAGTAGCGCCTGTCAGCTACTTCTCATCCGTTGGTTGAAGGTGTTGCTGCTGCAGCACCAGCGAGACAAGCCGAACAGTGGCTGCTCAGCAGAGTCGCTCCTGTTGGAGTGTGTGTTGCAGGGGTATACCGTATTACAGGCAACCAGCGTCACGTTAAGCACGGCTGTACAACTTCCGGCAAGAGCCTTCAAAATAATGGTTTGTTAATTCAATCACATCGAATAAAATTAGATCATAGAAACTGATGTAACAAACAAATGTCAAACGCAGTCTAAAAATTATGTTATTCTCTCTTTGAGTTTATTAAACTACCATAATATTCTCAGAACACATTTTACTTTAAAGGCAGTTTGAGATTACCATGAAGTATGGTTGTACAAGTATAAGGAAAGTACTACTTAGATATTGTGGTACAGCCAGCAATACTTATTTTACATGTTATAGTACCATTTATTTAATGCCCTAGTGCTATTTATTTAAAAATATACTAAATTAAATAAAGTTTAAATGACAGATCTTGAACGCCGGAAATAAAGTTTGCGTTTTGCGGTCGTACCGGAAGTTATGTTTACCTTATCAAAAAAAAATCTGTATGTTCAGTGTTGGGCAGTAAACAACCATCCATACATACATACCGTCTATTTCAATTCAGGGTTGCAGGCAGCTAGAGCTTATCCCAGCATCCAGTGTTTAAGAGGCATCACAGCGCCAGAGAGACAAACAATCAGACACCCACAAATCCACTCCTCTAAGGACAATTTTGTCTTGTGGGTTACCCTGCTGCATCACACCTGACTAAGATCAATGGATAATAAGCACACTTGAGTTTGATGTTGAGTTTCAGCTGTGCTGTGGCAGGGAAACTCCTCACACTTGTGGTTCTCGGGGACTGGCCCCTGATTTATAATGACCAAAAGACTCAAATATAGTCTTATAAGACTATATTTGAGTCTTAAGTATCACTTTAAGTGTTTTTCATTTTAAGACAAAACATAAAAATCTAGTCACGTTTTTCTAACAAGTTTGTACTTCCTGAGGCAGCTGAAGAAGTTCAACCTACCACGAACAATGCTGGTGCACTTCTACACTGCCATCATGGAG
>JBAMHV010000007.1:8194402-8204404 GCA_037177535.1 Pseudomugil gertrudae | reverse complement strand
TATATAATATACTATCAAAAGAGATCCATAGATTGTGACAGTGGTTCTCATACTGAGGTCCAAAATGAACCTTTGAGTACTTATTGAAATATATAAATATTTTCATTTTTTTGACAGACAGACATATAGACAGATAGATAGATACTTTATTGATCCTTTACAGGAAATCACTAAAGTTGCAACAGCTTATGCAGCCATGTAGTCATGTAATATAGGCATTAAACAATCTGGAACAAAACTCTTGTTTTGTAGTACTGGGGAATAATACAAGACATTAAAACTGGATGCTTTTTTTTCAAAAATAAAAAAAGTTAAACTACAGTAGTACTGACGTTTTTTATATTTCTGTGCTGAAGACTGATTTCTTGAGATATAGCCTGATCTTTTATGATTGATTACTTACTGTGGTTGTGGGACTTTATTTACACACACACACATCTACAGCATTTTTTATTGTTGGGATTTTAGTGAAATGTACATTTTAACTATGTTAAAATTAAAAGCCACATTTTAAAAAAGGAGCATGTTTTTATATGCAATTACAGGACAGCATGAATGCTATCATTTTTAAATGACTTTTGCAATAATGTTTTTCTTTATTTCTTTCATTAAACTTTATTGGTATCCACTGTTTTCACTGCAAAAGTGTTTCTGCTGCAGTTTCTCAGGTGCTAAAACTATGTTATTGCATCAAATATCCTATTAAACCTTCTTGGTCACAGGTCAGAGTTATTCTGCGTCTACGAGTAACCTACCTGTCACAGATAAGACTGTCTTTACTGAAACACACACATACATGTTGGTAAAGGTTGCTGCAGGAACAGTAATATGTTCCTGCCCTGGTTTGTAATGTTTCACTGAATCCAAGAACTCCTTAGTGCTGCTCGTCAGTGTGGCAGCTACATGACATCAGTAGACGTTCATTGTATACCAGCTTGGTTATTATTCACAGCCCATTTACAATCACACTACAGCCTGCCTATATGAGTAAAATATAGGGCTTGACCTTTATTTATTATTTTTTTAAAACTATTCAAATTGCTGGGCATTATTTTATGTTATGAAGTGTTTCCTGTTAAGTAGAGTCACCATAAAACATGTACATGTTCAGTAAGATAGAATCTGCTCTAATTAGTCTGTTCTGCATACATGCTGTGTGTTTTCTGCTGCTAACAATTACTGTAGATTTAAGATGCAAATTGAATCCAATAAAAAAGTCCCCTAACGAACCTCTTAATGCAAGCTTTGATTGCCGTAGAGCTGTCAGAAAAAGTGATTTGAAAGCTTCTCTGTCTGCATTAAATCACCATAATGAAGCTAGACAAAAATACCAAAGCTATTAGCATACATGTTAAAATTTTTAATGTTTTAATTTTGAAGCTCATTATGTTGAGGCTCGTGTACACAGGGGAGGATAGTCACAGGATAAATTGACATATTTTTTCTAATACAAGACAAAACATCTGTTGTTTACTCAAAACGGGATATTGTTTGAAACAGAAAGCTACAGCTATACCACATGTTGGTGCAACCACGGTTGCAACTCGTCATTGCTGTCTATTACAGTGTAAACCGCACAGTGTCAATTCTGCATCTTACTTGTTGCAGGTTCCAGAGAAACAAAACTAATAGATGTATTTCTTAATGATTCCTGGATTCATGTTTTCATTGTTTTGTTGCTCTCCGATGATTCCTTTTACATTCTCAAACTGGTTGCTGATATTTATGAGAGTACAATAGGCCAGCTACATATTCAGGTCTGATTGATGGTGTTTGAGAATATGACCTGGTCCACAAATATTAGATTGTGAATCTTCTTAAATAACCTGTTTGTCAAAAAACCTAAATCTGATTATATTTGGTGACAGTATTATAAAGACATTTTACTTGCATTTTCCTGTTTACGTAAACCATTACATGCAAATATCCATTTTGAATTTGTAATTGAACCAATAAAACACAAAATGTAACATACATTTGGTAAATAACGTTTGCAGCATGTATGAATATCCATATGGAGTTTCTGCTGGCTGGATGTTTTCCTTTTGTAACATTTTTAATTTTAACTTTTCCTCTCAAGTTTTCTTTTATGACCTCACACTGGTGCAGCAGCTGCAGATATCCAGCAGCTACAACTGCTGACCTTGAGGGTCTTGCCTCCTGACAATGCTCTGTGTTTGTATCTGTGTTATTCTATAAATACGAGATAAGGACCACGGCAGATCCCATGTGTGGCTGTGTGTGTTAATTAAGACCTAGCATCGGTGACCCCAGTGTATATCCAAGCTCTCCACGCCACAGCCCATCACTCATGCTGGGTAATTGGTAGCAGTGCTGCAGCAGAGAGCTAACGTCTGCAAGAAGAGAAGAACCGTGACTGGCAGAGAACTATAAAGAGACTTTAGTGGAAAAAGAACCAGGAACAAGAATTGCAAAGTAATTTATTACCTGCCAAAGGGCTTTAATGTACATACACAAAAGCTGAATGAGTCAATACTCGAATTACAAATTGGCAGAGAATATAACTTCCTTCATCTATATACTCTTGTATCTGATGTTTTCTCTGATTTGGGGGAAAATCCTTCTATGTTAGCTCATACTGGTTTCTTATACTGTATGCGTCATTATAACATAATTATTGTGATCAAAGAGACAAAAAACTATACAAAAATATCTGTTAAAACTGTCCTTCTGTACATACAGGTGATCAGCTAAACTTAAAACCAAAACAATACTTACCTACTTATCCAATAGATTAATTTAATCTAGGTCACTTGATTCATGGTTAGGGTTAACCCATGCTTGGTTGCTGTTGGAATCCACCATTGCATATCATTGGAATCACATTTTTTTGTTAGTCTACAGCTTGAATAAGTCAGTGATTCTGGTGAGTGACACACCAAAGAGAGACAGGTTTTTGGGTCTTTTGAATCACTATGTAAGCACCCCAGGGTGTATGGAAATCCATATGCATAAAAAGCTCAAATTCTAACCGTCCACTTACCCATACAGCTAGAACTACCAGTTTGACACTACGTGTACTGATTTCATTGCAAGGTGAATTGCACCATTGCAATTGTGAATACACATTACACAGCTAGCTAACAGTGACACCAAAAAGAAAATCTGTATTTAAATAAAAAATAGTTTTTTTTTCCCTCAATCACAGGCATTCTAACTAAATTCTGTTTCCATTATTACAATGTTGTTAATTTTACAAAAAAAAGTCTGTTTCTTATAAGCACACTGAAGATGTCTTCATCTGAGTGGGGAATTAGAGGACAACACAATTGCAGAAGTGATGACATCTGAGGAAGAGGATAATTTCATGGAATACAGAGGTGGTTTGGGGAAAATGCCCACTGAAACACACAGACAGTCAGTGACACAAATGCCCACAAGATAGTGATGGCGTACAAAGGCAATGATTTTGTATCTGAAGTACAGACATTACTTTTTGTACACTGCGATAAAAGGCAATAACATTATGTGAAATGCACAGTAAGCCCAGAAACATCATGTTACAGCATGGTAGTTCTTAAATGCCTAATTCACTCCCAAAGAACCTATTGGAAATAAAACCATGCCATCTAAAAAATAGGATAGAATAATATATTTTATTACATTTCCATTTAATTAATCATATCTAATAGTGTTTTCTCTAAATAAACAAATCTGCAATTGAATTTACATGACCATCCATCCATTTTCTACCGCTTCTTCCTGAATGGGGCCGCGGGGGGGCTGGAGCCGATCCCAGCTCACAACGGGCAAGAGGCGGGTTACACCCTGGACAGGTCGCCAGTCTATCACAGGGCCTTTACATGACCATTAAAAAGAAAATATTTGAACTGAACATGAATACAGAAAAAAGCAATACAGAAATAAAAAAAAGCTTCTTTTTTAAATCGCTGAGGAAATTTAAGTTACTGTCCCAAGTAACAAGTTACTTTAGTAATGCTGTAACTCCGTTACTGACTCAGTTACTTTTTGGGAAAAGAAATTAGCAATTAAAACAATGACTTTTTTAAGGAATGTGTCTACTATAGCTAGCAGAGATGGGCCCACAAATAAGTCAATAGAGATCCAATAAGCCATTACACTTGCCCGCAATTTGGTCAAGACTTGCACATTGGGGGTCAATTAAAATAACCACGTGAGGAGAGTGTAGAAAGCAGAACATGTGTCCACAGACAGGAGAAATTTGTACCATCATGTGCACAGAGGCTGCAAAGACTACAAACAAACATTTTGACAACCTGGTGATTTCACAAGTAGAGTCTATGTTGTATCGAGTGAAGGTTGTGTTCTCACATGTCTCCACTTTGGTACATCTCTGGAACATTTTAACACTACACGAAAGTATGATGCATACACTGGAGTGTATAGGACACATTCACTCATTGGTGATTTTCTTACAGGGAAGTATCATTGAGAAGTAGCTTTGATAAAAGGGTAGATAAAGGTTTTTTTCCTTCTTTCTGTTCCTTTCCTTTTTAATTTATTTACTTTTTATTGATTTTATTTGGTTTAATAGACTTTTAATTTTCTGTTTGCTGGAAATTAAATAAAAAGGAAAAGGTATTTATATGTGGGGATTAGGGTCAGACTGCAGTACTAAAGAACAAATATATTGTTATTAAATCACAATATCAAAGTGTTAGTGTATAAGCTGTGCATGTATCTTCCTCTCACACACAGGATCACTAAAACATTCATATATTTGTAAGTAAATTTAAAACATCCTAATTCAGCCCCTTCATTTATGTATTCATCCAATATTTATTGATTTAATCAGCATTGTTTTCTGTGTGTTCACCTTCATTCCTCCTGAATACCATTTCCACCCATGAAAACGATGACACATTGAGGAGCCCCAGGTATTATTTTTTCCACTCTTTTGAATGGTCGGGGCGGAGAGTGTCAGTGTATGAGTGTGTAGGAGGAGATGGGGGTGCAATATCCCCAGGGGAGGGCAGCACAAATCCAAGGGAACAAAACACATCCATATTTGGCAGGGCTTTTGTCTCCCCTGACAGCTGAGGGTACCAAAGGGGGCCTGCAATAATGAATTGGATTAAATGTGAGTAAGAAAGCATTGCTTTCAGAGGCCAGGATGTGTGTGTGTGTGTGTGTGTGTGTGGGTGTGGGAGGGAGGGGTGCTGGGTTTATAGAAAGTATGCTAATGTATGTACAGGTTCAAACACCATGCTATGTCAAAACACAGTTTTAAGGGGCTGGCTTTGTGGAGGGAGATATTAAAAACAACTTCCCTTTTTGCTCGTTAAATAGGCTTCCTTGAAAATAATTGCTTTCTAAACACTGTCAGTACTTTCCTTGTAGTTTCTTATAAACATACACAAAAAATTCTGTCCTTAATGACAAAAGACATAGACAGCGCAGCAGCATTTCACACAGATAGGAACTGCGAATCACCAGTCGCACACAGCTCTAAGCTGATTAAAACACCTTATACCATACAACACAGCAGCGCTAATATAATCGACCATCTTGCTCATTCTATATTCCATTACACTACATTCTTTTAACATGACCTTAAACCTCACTGGATTCCTTTTATAGCTGCACTTTAATGTATAAATCTCCTGATGAGAGAACAGCGGTGACTTTGATTTGCATTTTATTGAGCTTTAGATTGCGTTGCGATAATGATGAGATGTGGGGGCAGTGTTAATGCTGACCACCATAGTGCACCCTTTTTGATTTTGCTGTAAAGTCTTTCACTGGATCTGTTGCTTTTAATAACTTTCATATCGCTTTGTAAAAGACAAAGACAGGGTGACCTTGCTGTGCGCAGCTGACAAGGATGGAACACAAAGATATGAATAACATGATCTTCAAGAGCATGTGGTGACACCACGGCACGTATTCCTGGCTCTGTAACAGAAAATACTTTCCTGCATACTTTCACAGACATAGCAATAGGACAAAGGAAATTAATTCCTGTATTTTAATAGGTGGGTCATTTGCAGAGCTGTGGATTGATGGGGTGGTGGTCTTCCTCTTCAAAATAGGGGATCAGAGGACGTACTTCAACTATAGGGGGATCACACTCCTCAGCCTTCCTGGGAAAGTCTATTCAGGAGTCCTGGAGAGGAGGGTCTGTCAGGTAGTCGAACCTCAAATTGAGGAAGAGCAATGTGGTTTTCATCCTGGTCATGGGACAGTGAACCAACTCTATACCCTCTTCAGGGTCCTGAAGGGAACATGGGAGTTGGCCAAGCCAGTCTACATGTGTTTTGTGAACTTGGAGAAGGTGTTTGACTGTGTCCCTTGGGAAATCCTGTGGGGAAGGTCCTTGGTCCTTGTACAACCAGTGTCAGAGCTTGGTCTGCATTGCCAGCAGTAAGTGGGATTCATTTCCAATGAGGGTTGGACTCTGCCAAAGATGCCTTTTATCACCGATTCTCCAAATATGAGACCATGGTCTTCTGCTGGGAAAGGGTGGAGTGTCCTCTATGGGATGATGAAGAAGGAGCTGAGTCAGAGGGCAAAGCTCTTGATTACCGGTCGATCTATGTTTCTACCCTTACCTATGGTAAAGAGCTGTGGGTCGTGACCAAAAGAATGAGAACGCGAATACCAGCGGCCAAAATGAGCTTCCTCCACAGGGTGTCTGGGAGGGACTCAGAGTAGAGTCGCTGCTCCTCCACATCAAGAGGAGCCAGATGAGGTGGCTCAGGTATCTAGTTAGGATGCCTCCTGGACGCCTTCCTGGTGAGAAGTTCCGGGCATGTCTCTGGTGAGGAGACCTTAATGAAAACCCAGGACACGCTGGAGAGATAATGTCTCTCGGTTGGCCTGGGAATTCCTGGGAATGCTGCAGATAAACGCCCAGATTTCCTCTGATTTTCTGGCAAATGTGGCTGGGGAGAAAGAAATCTGGGCTTCCCTCATTAGGTTGCTGTCCCCACGACCCCCCATGTCCCCATGTGAAGTCAATCGATTAAAGTTACTAATTTGACTTTTTCTTTTAAAAAAAGATTTAACTGAATGCTGTGGAATATGCAAAGCGTACAGCTTGTTTCTCTAAGTCGTTAATCCTATATTGGAAGAAGTTTAGCCTTTACTTAGAACTGTAATGTGGTTGTCTAATCCAAGAAGCTGATGTCAGGCAGACTCCTTTGTATCAAAAAGGATTAAGATATGATGATTAATCATTTTGTGTTTTCATATTCATGCCCGGCCTGAAATTGTATTCATCACAAGTTTTCAGTGTTGTCAGATCAGAAGATTTTTGTTTATTTGTTGATTGATATCAGAAGATAAATTTCTGCCATAATCAAATAACCATGGGACAGATGAATGTGTCTTGTTATGAATCATCTTATTTTGTGGAAGCTATTTCTCATAATGCCAAAAAAAAAAAACAAGAATAGCAGCTAACAGCTAATGGCAGCCTTTTGAACAGAGAGAAACAACTGCTGAGTGGCTACATTACTGGCACTAATCCACAGAAAACACTATCCATCACTTTGGTCAAATGCCATGTATTTTAAATGCCAGCAGACATAAAAAAAAGCACTTTAGTTGCCAGAAATTCTGATATTTTGCACACTATCTGCAAAAATACCCCCCCAAAACAGTGTAATATAAAACACGTGGATGCGGTTATATGAGATTGTTATATTAAATCGTACAGTCATGCCCTAGGATAAAAGCCATAATCCTGCAGATAAACATCTTCATTTTATTAATTTAAGCTAGTCAAATAAAAACAGACCAAACAAAATACAAAGTGCATTATTCCTCATTTTGATGGAGGTGAGAGATTCTGCTGGTAAAATAACTTGTCACAAATGATCTTGCGAATGTGAAGAGCACTGATTACTTTTCTTCTATTAGATGAAAAACAATCTTGTTTATTTGATTTCACATTTAACTTTGCTGGCTGCCCAGACTCATTCTTCTCAGATGTCAAGTCTTGTTTTCCTAAAACAGTTTTGACCATTTCTACTGCTACCGACTTCCCCAAAAGCTCCCAAGCCAGGAAGTCAGTTTTGTTACTATAACAACTGGTACAGCAGCAGCAAACCTGCATACGAAATACATTGTTGTATTTTTCAGTTGCTTAAAACAGTTCATAATTTATCATTGTGAGAATATGATTGGGTGTGGTGTGAGAAGACTCATTTCTTTTATGACAACTGTTATAAAAACAACATATTTTTTGCTTTTAACAGCAAAGATTAAAGCTTTGTTACCATAGCTACAGGGGCGTGTAACAGCATAAGTTATAATTGATACTAAGTCACAAGATGCACAAGAGCATGATCTCTTGACCTCCTCTTTCTCGTGCTCGCTTGCTGTGGTTATATGACTCACCTGTTTGTGACAGAAAACACATTTTTCCCAACTGCAGCTGGAGTAAGCCCAGAAAGTCAGCAATGAAGGACTACCTTGATAGGATGAAGCTGCATTGTACACTGGAACTGCATGATCTGCCTTTGAAGCTGTAGCCCTCTTCAGAGCCCTTAGGGAGCACCTGTCCATTGTGCATTTTAAAGGTCATACCAGTTTTACATTTCCACCTCTTTTCCTTCCCCATTTCTCTCCTGCAACTGAGAAAAGAACATGAGCTGATGGTCTATTGAGGATATCCTGTTCTATCTCTAGGCTCCTATGGCGCATTTCCAAAGCTGCCCTTGGAAATGAGTTAAAAGGCAGCTCACAGCATGGTAAAACACACAACACGCTCTTGTTGATGCCCTTGGTGCCTCTCAATATTCAGACCATAGATAATGGCATTCATAGCACAGTTGGTACAGAGTTCTTTGTGCATCTTTTAAGTGGATACACTGCTTCATACTGCGCTTTATGTTATGCTCAGTTGGTAAACAAGGAGAGCTGCACTGACAATGAAGAAAATATGAATCATTTCTGGGCAATGGCAACCCCAGGGAGGATGAATCTGTGTCTTTCTTTAGCAATCTCATGATGTATTTTTCAACAACAGCAACACAGGCACACATGGGACACAGCTCTAATAGACTGAAGTTGTCTCGCCACAGATAACGAACTCCACTCACCTCTGCTGCATCACAGTGGAGGATATCTTCCCAGTTTGTTGACTGTCAGGTGAAAAGATCATTTACAGAGAGAAGGCAAAACAGATGGTGTCACACCTGGGAGACAGTGTTGCACTGTGGTGAAATATGCTTCCCGGTTCTGTTGGTTTTCATTTATTGGGATCAAATAAGCAGTAAGTAGAAAAAGTAGGAAGTGAAATCAGAAGGGGTGACTCACTCCTTTGAGATACTGTATGTCGCTGATGTGATCTGTGCTTATTTCTCGCCTAGAAGGTGGTTGAAAAGGGATGGATTCATTCAAGTTTCAGTTCAGGATTGAGTAAAAAACTGTAGCTATGAGTCAGCTTAGAGAGAAGTATGTCAGAAAAAAGTTTGATGAATATAGTTGTCATTAAAAGTAGAAATGTTTTTTTTTGTCCTTCAAATTTAACAATGTCACTTGATTATCTGATTATCTACCCATTTGCTAGCCAAATTTTACTGTGCTGACCATGACAAAAAGTTCTATTCTGGAATGTGCTGCTAGGTGGCAGCAAACAATAGTAGCTCTGTGTTAACTGTCGTGATGTTTTGTGATTTTTGTAATATACAGTATATGTCTTTTTTGTAAGACATCAGCTGTCAGTTTGGGTCGTTTTCATGCTGGTGGAAGTTGTGCTACACGGGAGTCTCTCTGCGTATCTTTTTTCTGCTATTTCAAGACTTGTTATTAGAGTCTCCATGGCAACGAGACTTGTTTACCACCAAGATTTACTGATAATGCTCTCCAAATTCAAGATTATCTGTGAAATAACACTTCAAATCCAACAGAGTTGAAAAGAAAGAGATGAAGATGCAGGGCAGGAGTGAAGCAGAGAGGTGCTAACCAGGTCTCGGAAAGAATACAGAGTGCAGTTTTATGTGCTTCACCGAGACATGGCTGCATGAACACATCCCAGACTGTAATGCATCT